>MNCI01007014.1:396646-407913 GCA_015680685.1 Gnetum montanum | reverse complement strand
GATTCCTTGACTAGCCATACACATCCATGGATGCTCGTAATCAAGTCGTACTTGTCCCATGCTCTAGGAGGAAAGGGTGAGAGAATCTACTTGCGATGAGTAGTCGATTCCTTGGCTAGCCGTACACGTTCGTCAATGCTCGTAACCAAGTCGTACTCATGTCGCGTTACTAGGAAAGTAGTAAATAACATTAATTAAACCTATCCATGCACTGCAAGGTTTATCCGCAAAGCTTGTCTTTATTGCCGTACACAACTTGCGTTCAGGTACAAAGCTGCTCGAATAAAGAACCGTTCACTTGGGGGACTCCTATTTTGGGCACATGGAAAATATTCTATCTCTGGGGTGATCAATTCGCCAGAGCTTCGCTACTTTATGCCTATGATTTTGAATGAGGGGAGTGCTGCCTCTTATTTATAGATATGGTGGTGGACCACGATATCGCGTACGCGATATCACAGGGAAGGACGCGATATCGTGGCCTATGCAATTCGCGTCTCATCAGATAATCACAAGAATTGTCAACTTTACAGGAATCTTTTTCTATCTTTCTAAAATTAAGGAAGGAAATACGATACTTACCTTGATAACAAATGTCAAAAATGAATTTAGCACATCAGTTGAGAACGTACGTTATGCTCCTTGTCCAGATGTGTCTGATGTTGAGTATCCCTTTCATGTTCACTCTTGAAGATTGACATAGGGTACTAAGCTCTAATACCACTTTTGGATCATTGAACTCAGGAGGGGATGAATAAGTTTCCAAAATTTTAACTTCGTGATACCAAGAGCACATTGATTTTAACATTGTTTCCCAACTTGGGTAGTCCACATTAGGAGGGTAGGTGACAAGCACACCTCTAGACTTTGTTATTTCCAAATTATGGTTGGTAGATCCACACCTTGTACAATCTTTAAGTCCTACTTTGGAGTACTATCTTGCAACACTAGCCACTTAACCTTGCAGGGTCCCATTAGACTTGGAATGTGGTTTCCAGGTTTCCACAAGCTTTATAGCCTTGAGTTACACCCTATAGTGTTGTACCACAACACCAACAACTCAAACTCGTAGGATCCCGACAAGCTCAAGCAAGATGCCTTTCCACAAGAAGCACATTCACCCCAAAGGACAACAAGGAGAACAATAATTCTTAGGGATAGATGCAACTTAGTTTTTTGATCCTTGTACTTTGAGGTACAACACACTTTACAATGAAAAAATGATGATACAATAAAGAGAATTAGTGAATATAATGATAGACAAATGATTAGAAATTGATTGTACACAAGATTTTACATTTTCCAATGCATATGATGTGTTCTTATAGCTATCATATTTCTAAATCCATTTTGGAACTTGTGCAATAGCTAGCCAACGATCACTAATTGCCATGAAAGACATATTCTTCATGCCTGAGATGTCTTTCTAAATTTGTCTCTGATTCTGGAAGACATCTTTGTTTGGAAAAGATGTCTTTGTTTGATGGAAGATGTCTCTATCTAATGGGAGACATCCTTTTGAATCTAGCTTGCATTCTATGGAGACATCTTTCTTTGGTAAAGACATCTTTGCTAGAGAAAAGATGTCTATTTTTTCTTAAAGATATCTTTATCTAAGTTCACTCCAATAATACCAAGACATCTACTGTTTCCCAGAGACGTCTATCTTTAACTTTCTTTGTCCTTTGAATTCTTCATTCCTTGTTCATGTTCATCAATCTTCCATAATCTTTCTTATCTTGATCCAAGTACTTGGCTTGCAAGCATAACAATCACACAAGCATACAAACAACTTTGTTCTCCATTTTTCTTAATTTTTGACATACCAAATTATCCACATCTTCATTTACACAAACTAGGAAAAATTAACTTCTTTCCCTGAATTTGCAAAACTTGGTCAAAACTCATTTACTTTAATTTTTAGGATGTAAAGTCAATGATTTCCACTCATACATCTGATGCCCAAATTAAGATAAACTTGGTTTTCTCCATTATGCAAATGGTGTGAATTGTATTGTTTCCATTTTGATCTTCATGTTGGCCAATTTTTTTGTTGACTTTTCAACACTTGAATGTGAACTTGGAAAATCTGATTTTCTCCAAATTCATAAATTAAGATTATTTGGCCTTAACTAATCATGTCTTCATGGTTTTAACCAAATAACTATCACCAAGACTGAGTGGGCCACTAATATCATATATTGGCTAAATAAAAGCAACATTTTTGGGCCTACTATATATATTAATAAATTGTTATGGCATTCAATGGACTCACAACCAAAGTTAAGCCTTGACATCAAAACCCAAATAAGGCTTTACTCCCATAAAACAAAATTGGAGGGATGCCAAGAGAGCTAAAAGGAAAAAATAACCTAACAAGTAATAAATCACTTAACAAAATAAAAATAAAAATGATCCAAATAGTTAAAAAAATCCTATGAAAAAGCACTAGTTTACCCAAATCCAAGTATAGGTAGCTAGTTAATCAAGCATGAATCACAAAGACCTCATCAATAAAAAAGTACATCACTATGTCATGACTATGATTTTAAAGCATTTGGAATTCTTCATTAGCCCATTTGACCATTCTTCAATAGCTAATGTAGGCATCACCTCAAACCACTATCATTCCATTTTAAACTTACTTCACCATCCTACGCACTCCTTGGCATGATTTGACAACTATAGAATTAAGTATGAAAAGAGAAGCATTGGTGACAAACCTATAGTGATGTTTCACATTCTTTGTTGATATTTTTAGGTCAATCCTCAAAACATCAACAAAGAAACTAATGAAACACCTCAAAGAAAATTCTATTGCAAATAGGAAAGCCTTGTAGTCAAATTTTAATTGTAATTTTGATTAAATTCAAGAATAAATAAAAATGCCTTGATTTCTCTTTCAAAAATCCACTTTATGACCCTATTTTGTTAAAATCCTAGAACCATTTCACTTTGTAAGGTGTAATTCATGGTATAAAATGTCAAATACGCTATGAATTATACTAGAGCAGTGCTTTTGAGCATGTAATTTTCAAATACACGACCAAAAATGCTGCAATTAAATTCACAATAGTCACAAATTCTAGTGACAAAAATGATGTAGTTTTTGGAACATAAAAATATTTGAAAATGCTATGTAACAAGCTAGGAAGCCTATAAGAGCTTAAATAATGAAGAAATAACAAATTAAGGCCTATCTAAGGGAGACTTGGCATCATTTTTAGGACCTTTTAGACTCTTTTTGGCAAGAATAATTTTGGTTGGCAAGCAAGAATAAGTTTTGTTGGCAAGAAAAAATCATTTTTGGTAGGCAAATCATTGGAAGCACTAAGAACCTATTGTAGCTGATATTTGAGAGCAAATCAATCAAGCTAAAAGTGCAGGTTAACTTGCAGAACACATCCCATGTACTTGTGCACCAAATCCCAAACAAAAAATTTAGAGAGATATTTGAATATTCTGTATTCTTAGGTTGTAAAAGCCTTGATCTGTACTTTTCTAGAAATTTAATATAAAGTTATAGTCATTTTGGCCACATCTTTTACTTTTATTTTCCCCTATCACCTCTTAATCTTTTGATTTTTACATATCTAGCATCTAATCTATTGTACACTCATTTTCTCATCTATTTTTTCTCATTTTTTTACTTTTCACTTAGTAATAAATCCCATAAGTCCTTAGGTGATCAACCAGACCACATATGACACCTTAGATCCTATCGAGGCTTATGGATCTTGAGGTAAAACTATTCTACACTGATATCTTCGATTTTCTAGCATCAAAATTTTCAATTGCTACAAGTGGTAGTCCACCCAATTTCCCATTAAACACCTTGGGAAATATCTCCTTCAAGCCTAGCACACCTATAAGAAGTTTAGCCTACACATCATCATGGTTAGTAGCAACTGTTGTCATAACAATAAAATCAAAACCAATTTCATCATTTTTCTTAATATATTCCTTCTCTTGTAAAAGGATTAAGAAAGAATTAAGTGACTTTTGCCACCTCACTTATTTAGTTATCCTAGGAATAAAATCATGGATTCCATCAGATCTAGCAACAATCCACATATTTTTTGCTCCATCAAACTGAGCATCATTGTCAAAATTCCAAGGTCTATTAAGAATTACATCAACACAACCTATTGGAAGCACATCGCACTTTACAACATCATTAAAAATTGTAATTTTAAATTTCAAAGTACATTATTTTCTCCTCTCTTGGTTAAAATCTCTAGCTCAAAAATGCACCTTATAGTGTCTCAGATGAAGATTAGTTACCAAACCTAATCTAGGAACTGACCTAGAAGAAATAATATTTTATTGGATTTCCTCATCAATCAAAACATGAATCAATTCCCTAATAAGCAAATAACTAGCCTCAATTTGAAATAAAAATTTCCTATTAGGATGATCTCCTTTATTTACATTCCCCATCAATACAAGAATTTAATTTAGAAACATCTTTAATTTTTAGAGCATTGGAATTACCTCTTTGAAGAGCTTGGCTTGATGTCTCTTGCACCTCCATGGTTTGCACATCTTTGTCCTTGGATATCTTGTGAAGTGAAAATTTCCATTGCTTGTGTCCACATTATTCACATTTAAAGCATTGAATTTTTTATGAGTTGCTACCTTGATCCTTACCTTCCTAGTCTTGGGGTCTTTGTGGCTTTGTTCTTCTCATTATATCTTTTAGTTTTCTTATCTTGGATGTTCTCTTTATCTTCACATTTGAATTTGGATTCCTTCTTAGATCTAGATCCCTTCTTCTTCTCCTTGAATGTTTTTTTGCTTATGTTCTTGAATCCATCTAATTTCTTCTCATTCTTGAGTGCTAAATCATAACCTCATCAAGAGTTTGTGGCTCATAAAAAGACAACTCTTGCTGGTATGCCATTTTGAGACCTCCTAAAAAGATTAATGCCTATTCATATTCCTCCTAGTTTACCTTAGCTTGATGAAATATATCACAAAATTTGATGTATAATTCTTTGACATCCTTGTTACCTTGCCTTAGGAATTTCAACTTCATAATGGTTTTTCATCTTTGATGAAACTGTACAAATTTTCTCTTCAACCTATATTTCATCATATCTCAATCCCTGATAGCTTGATTATTTTATCTTTCATAATCTTGGGATATCTTTTCCCACTAAGTAGAAGTCATACCTTCTAATCTGGATTCATCAATAGGTATCCTCAATTTATTTGGTATCTCTTCCAACTTAAAATGCTTCTCAAATATCTTTAGCCAACTTGCAAAAGCATTGGTGCCATTTACACCATTGAAAGTCTTTAACTCCACATACAAAAGCCTTGTAGTATTTCTAAATGCTCTTGCAAGCCTTGCCTCATCTTCCTCATCGAGCTTGCTTGAAGTAGCATTGAAAATTGCTAGAGCCCTTGGAGTTCTCATATGAGGGATAGGATTCCCTCCCATTAGAATCCTTGATTGATGGTTTCCTACACTCATAATTGGATTGCCATCTGTTTTCATCCACTCCATCTCCATCTAGTTTTAAAACTTCTTCATTTGAACATGCATTCTCATCTCCTCTATGTATCAAGATATGACCTGGAGTAGCATGTATGTCCACCTTTGCATTGATTTCATCTAACCAAGTAACCATCATCTGGAAGGTAAACTTCATGTTCTTCATGTCTCAATTTAAAGCTTACACCTATTTATTCTTTGGTTTCATCTAAAATTGAAAAAATCCTCAACCAATTTCCAAGCAACAATAAAACTAGGCTTTGATACTAATAACACTGGAGTAGGTTCACTTCACAAATAAATCACCTTCAAGTACTAAATCCAAATATTATGTAAACATAAAACTTGTTGCAAGAAAATAAGGATATTAGCTATCTTCAATTATTTTATTATAGGATTATAATATAATATATTCACAATTTCAAAGATTCAACACACTCACTAAAACACGATGAAGAAAATTCATGTTGCAACTTGTGACCAAAACCATTGTAATTTGGTGTAAAATAATGGCAAATACAATTGCCTTATTTTTCAAATGCTTGGCATTGTGATCTTCACCATTGAACTTGAGGCAAGATCTTATTGTAAAATGTGAAGTTTGTAGTTCACTAGTTGCAGTCTCACATACTTATGGAGGCTGAAAAATGCTTCATAAGTTGTTATTACCTCACTTTCTATGTAAAAAAAAATAATTTTTATTATGCATGTATCTAGGCTTGGGAAGGCTAAAAATGCATTGGGAATCACCAAATTTTGGTTTTTCATGGTTTTTATGATGGTCATAGTAGTTTACATGTTGGGATCAGCTATAACCAACATATAAATTGTTGGGCTTGAATTTTCATGATGAGGCCTGAGTATATATATGGAGGCTAGCATACTTTTGTGGAAGCCAACATACTTTTAGTGAGCCTATCATATTAATTATGAAGCCAACATATTTATGATGGTTTTTATGTATCAAACTTATCAAATTAAATAAATACATTAGGGTTGATTACCTACAACATCAGAAATTTGCAACAATCTATTAGCAATCATTGTAGAAATTTGCAACAACATACAAAAACCCAATGTCTTATAAAAATCAAAGATGACCATGCTCAAAGGACTTTTGGAAAAATTTACATTTGGTAGAGAAAAGAGACTCTAAGATCATTGCAAATTGACTAAAAGTCTAACAAGCATTCTACCATCAACAAAGTAGATCAAATACCACTAAAGGAGCAAAGAGCTTTGGGAGCACAACTTTAGAGCATTTAGATCATGAAGCAAACTATTCACTTTGCTAGTTTCAATTAGGCTTCAAGCATCTTCCATGTAGCTCTTTGTGCATTATATGCACATAAACTTGTACTCATTTGAATTTTTTCTTACAACGCTTTATTATTTTAATCAAATATTGTAGTTCATTTGTGCATTTCAAGTTTTGTTTTGTGTTTTCTCCAACATTAGATATGTATTTTCATTAAATTTATTTGCCTCATTTGCAAATTTTAAGTCCCTGGGTGATCAACAAGACCATCCTGGATGCTTTAGATCACTTTTTCAAGGCTTGTGGGATTTGAGGTTAAACTATTTTGTTGGGAATCTTTAATTTTTTTATCACCAAATTTTTTAGGTGTTCCACTCACACACTCAAACTATTATAGAGCTTAAGGCTCTACAATCTCACAAGATTGACCTCAAAGCAAGGCTCAATCTCCAAATCAGATCTAACATGCATAGATCTAAAATCCCATGTAAGAGGCTTAGAGTTATGGATAAGATTACAAAAACACTTGGTCTTAGATATGCATAGGCAAACATGCAACCTCTTCTCCAACTTCCTTCTCACCTCTCTAAAGATCTTGGGATTTCTTTTCCCTTGGAAACTCTTCCCACGCTTTCTCTTTTGCATGCTCTAGCTTCCTTCTCTTTCTCTCCTATGCTCTGTTGTCAAACATGGATATAAAAAATAATTATAAAGATCCAAAACCCTAGGAATATTTTCTAAATAACTCTATAAATGTGTTCCACATGGATCTAGAGTTTTTTTTGGCTGTTTCCCATCGTGACCACCATGTCAAAGCCTTTTCAGATCACATGAGACATTTTCTGGTATTCCAAGACATCTCCCTATCAACTTGGGATGCTATTGAGACATCTCACATGAGTATGAGAAGTTTGATATGAGGGTGAGATGTCTCCCTTGCATTTGAGATGTTTTACTAGTGTCAAAGACATTTCACCAGTGTCCAAGATGTCTCTTTATCAACAAGACATCTCCTCTGAGAAAACTATAATTTAGTCAAGATTTCTCCTCTGAACCTGAGATATCTCCTATTAAACCTCAAGTTCTATCCAAGACATCTTGTGGACTTTCAAGACATCTTCCCAAAGCTAAAAAATTGCAAAAATAACTTGTACGACAAAGCATAAGGGAATCAAGAGAGGTGTTCCTATACCAATAACTAATGATAGTGATGCTTAGTATCATTATTAAAAATCATAATATAATCCACATAGAATGGGCTATGAGCTTGAAGAAATTACATGCTAATCATGATGGTTACAAGTAGTTGAACGATTTGACTAAGAGTAATTTTGCTTAAACCATTGAAAGAATCTTTGATCACTCAGATCAATTAAAGTTACACCTCAAATAAATGAATTGAGTTAGTAGGTTTATGTAAGTATAACCTGATAGTGATGGTGACACTTATTGTCACCATTAGTATCAATGACTAGAGAGTAAAGAGATAATGATATTAAGGCTAAATGATGATAATTTTGTAAGTCCTTGGTAGTTGAAGATAGTGGTTATGAAGGATCCAAGATTATGCTCCTCTCCTCTCTCTCTTTCAATCTTAGCATCAATAGCTAAATGACTATACCATTAGAAAAGGCATCTTCATCATTAACATGGACAAGTAAGAGAAACCTTCTTAAAATTATTGCTATGAAATAAAAATCCTAGCTACATTGTAACACCTAAGAGGCAGGCCTAAACTAAAGGCCTTGTTGAAAATTATAGTGACTTGGCTTATTACCGTGAATATCAAAGCTATTATTAGAAGGTAGGGATATAGAATTAGATGTGGATAAGTTGAAGAAGTGAAATTACATAATTTTCAAATGTTATTCAACATTTTGGAATCTTGATATTAGGGTTTCCCTCTATAATTTGATTTATTATCACATAAGTGGATGTTAAGGGATAGAGAAATCTTGAAGATTATGAACCTACTCTTAAGAGGGCATCAATGCTAAACAATTACAAATCATAATTAATGTTAAGGTAAGAAAGTATATCTAAGATGAATGAAAGACTACTTGATGGGACACGATATCGCATGGGCTGCGATATCACGTATGCGATATCGCGGTGCGCCACCAAGTCTATAAATAAGAGGTGGCTCTCCCTTGTTTTCTCATGTAGATCTAGACCCTTAGCAAAACTTTGGTAGTTTTACCTCTCCAGAGATAGAATATTTTTCATGTGCCCATAGTAGGAGCATCAAAGTGAATGGATCTTTATTCGAGCAAATATTGTACCTGAACACATGTTTGTGTACGACAATAAAGACGAACTTCTTGGATAAACCTTGCAGTGCATGGAATAGGCTAATTCAGACTTTATTTATTGTTATTTATTTTTTATTGTTTACATGATTTATTAGTTGATTAAATCTCTCTCAACCCTTCTCTCCTAGTTAAGTGCCTCAGTATGACCGCTTCGAGCATGTGTGTTACGCTTGGTGATCCCAGCAACGATTAGCGTTTGGTAACCAAGGTTGCATCAGTTCAAGGTGTGAACAGTAAGTGGGAATGGATGCTAATGCTAGGTTAATTAAGGCTTAGTTAGTTAGTTAAAGCTAGTTCATTAGTCTCTTCAATCCTTCACCTTATCAGCATAGGAAATAAAACAGAAAAGTTATAAAAATCATATACCTCGGACTTACTTAATCATACACCATGAAAAATACAAGTAAGTCTAGGAAGACAACAAATAAGTATCCTTAAGTGTTCCATGAGGCATGTAGGCACTTAGTCTACAGAGTTTGACTGGATCACGCGTGTAATGCTCGTATTCGTATGGTTGAGTGTAGGGGTACCTCACCACTCATCATTGGTGCCGTTGCTGGGGACTAAGTGTTTGTGCGCTAAGTAGAACATAAGAGATCATCCACATCGTTGGGAGCTTAAACGAACCCTTAGGTTTAATTAAAAAAAATTTATATAATAGTTAATTAGCACACCGATAAGACACCATGTCTTCTTCTTCTTCTCACAGGAGAAATTTACCACCTAGGGATCATAAAAAGAACAGTCGACAATCTAAAACACATAACCAAAATACGTCAGTTCCTTGATAGTACCGAGTGGTATATACTCATCTCGATGAGTATATACCCAATTTTACCTTTATCCTCCACTAGGATGAATAGATGCATTGGAGAGACTTGCAAGGTAACATAGTGTTACCTCTAGATCGTGTAGTCCCCAACATGCTCCTCCATGCTCTGGCACAGATAAGCATGACAGAATTATATGTTGAATACATTGCGGCAAATTTTGACACGAGGGATTATGATCCCACATCAGCACAATGTCTAAGGGACTCAAGGTAGGAGAGCCACCATACACTGTTGAAGGGGAAAGAGGTCCTACACATCCTAAGTGAAATTGGAGATGGTGAACCACTTATAACAGGTTCTCTATCAAAAGATGTTCCCCCTCCTAATGATAGTGAGGAGGTGGGGTATCAGAACCTACGCTCCATGATACACAATCCTGGTTCTGATCCCCATGAACGACAACTTTTCACTGAGGGAACAAAAACACAAGACAAGGATGGGCACTCAGATCGTCATCACGATCAAGGCTAAAGCCACAGAAGAGAAGGTAAGAAAAATTGTCATGGCGATGGTTCTCATTCTTCTTCCCCTTCATCTCATCATTCACCCTCTTCTTCCACATCAGGGCATAGTCATCAAGAGCATAATGGTGAGGATAGAGGTAGGAAAAATGAGAGACCTCAATGAGAGAGTCAAGAGCAAGGACAACGACATGACTGAAGGGAAAGTAGGGAACAATGTAGACATCATAGACGTCATGAAAGAGATGATCATGAAAAAACCCTACTTACCACCCGAAGTATGCTAAATATAATGAAGGTAGTGAGAATACCAACAAGGCATCAAAAAGATAGCTGGATCATGCGCTTAGACATGAATAACATCCCACGCTTCGAAGCGGGATACAACGTTGACTCGCAAAATCAATTATAGGAATTTCATGATTCCTGTGCCTTGCAAACCATAGAAAATGAGTGGCAAAAACTAAAGCTATTTTCCAAGACACTCATAAAGGAAGTTGAGAGTTGGTACCGGTCCTTAGAACTGGAAACCATTAGGAGGTGGAGTACGATGTTAGAACTCTTCAACGATAAATATCAAACGTACTCCAGAGTGTCTAACTTGCATAAGAAGATCCAAGGATGGAAGCAAGGTACTTATGAACACTTGGATGCTACCATGGACTGCTACTATGCATTGTTACATCATTGCCTAGGCCATGGTTACGCACAGAGGGATCAACTTCGCCACATCGTAGATGGGCTAAGGTATGAAACTAAGAGAACCCTTGGAACTTATGCCCAAGGGAGATTATCAGAACTTAGATCTCATGAAGTTTAACAATTTTTGGAGTAAGTAGCCAAAGAAGAAGGGGAGCTATGAAAGAGAGAAATCATGGAAGAATATAACCGTGATCCTTCCCT
>MNCI01007014.1:380973-396495 GCA_015680685.1 Gnetum montanum | reverse complement strand
TACAAGAGTTTGGGGTGTATGCACTCAACCGCAGCAACGTAACACTATGAGAGCCATAACCATTCAACCTGCTGCTGGTTTTGAAAACTGCAAGAAAAAAAGGCCTTTCTTTAGAACCAAAAGCCCAGACAAGCTCTCACAACCACAAGCGGTTGAGTCTAGGTACACTCCTCCAACACATAAGGCTTCGGAGCACCCTTCAGTCCAAAAATAGAGCTTAACGCATACGGTTATGTTAACACATACTGTAATCGATTGGATCAAGGTAGGCCACCTTCCTAGAAAACTATCTAACCTTGGAAGTCCCTTAATCTACCTCTAAGTCACCAAGAACAAACCACATAAGGCTCTTCTTGACTCAGGTTCCGGAGTCAACTTAATCTCATGAGAAATGTATCAAGCCTGGAACTTGCCCCAACTTAAGAAGAGAAACATTCAACTAGAACTAGCAGACCAATCCATCACCATTCCCTTGGGATTTATGGAGGACATCGTTACCACTGTGTATGGTTGGTCATACCCAGCCGATTTCCTGGTGATTGAAGTTAATAGCAATGAAAGGGACTTCCCAATTATAATGGGAAGGGCATGGCTAAGTACAATAGACACATGCCTAGGGATTCACGATCTTTCCTTGGAAATATCTAAGGTAAATATTTATGGAAAGATTGAGAAGAAGAAAGTTCCATGCATCTCATACAGTGATTCATCGAGTGATGACATGGAGGAATGCTCGGCATCTCCTCCATGCAACAGGTGTGACCTTGAAACTCTGAGACAAAGATGCCTGTATGTAGCAACCACACAAGTAGTGGACACCCCGTGGTTGATAGCTAGTCGAAAGAGCAACCGACCAACATGCATGGAACGAACTGGGGAAATAACTCATGCTAACAATGAAGGCATAGACACATTGGAATATGAGCATCGCTGATTTCCATCCCTTAATCTAAGAATATCAGTTGGGAGAGGTTGGGCACTTCTAAGAAATTAAAACAAACACTCATTATTTCGGATCTCTCCCTTTCCATTCAGTCTTGGGGGAGATGGCTACCTATGTTAATCATTTGGGACCCTTAGTTCTTTTTAAGTTTTTGTTTCACATGTTTTTGTTTTACACATTTTTTTGACAAATTTCTTTAACTTTTCTTGTTTTTGTTTTACAACATCGTTATACTTTTTCATTTCTTGTGTGTGTGTGTGTGTGTGTGTTATCCATCTTGTAAGTTTGTCATTTAATAAGTGTTCTTCATGATGGTATGAACTATTTTTATATTGCTTGCTAATGTTTGGTTTTTACCTTTAATTCATGATGTTGATACTAAGGTATGTTTCTTTTGATATGACAGGAAATGAGTTCACTTGATCCATACATCCATCAATTTCTATGGTCTCTCTCAACTTGGAAATGTACAGTCCCTTTCTAAATAAGAACTATAACGAATTGGTGACTGGGCATTTCTCAAACTAAGGAAGGACTCAAGGATTGAAAAGGGTGTGACTTCAAGGGAACTTGATGCATTTGTGTTGGCTATTCTCTTGGGTGCTTGGATGTGTTCTTCTTGAGTTTTCTTACTGTTTGGACATTACTCAATCATTGGGAAGCTAAGTTAATAAAAATAATAAATTCTTTGCATGGTGTGGTTCTCATGCATAAACACATAAAAAAAATAAAATAGTGAGAATTCTAAACACACCCCTTAGACGGAATAACCATTTGGGCTACAAGCACTTGTTATGGAACTAAAAACATGTTTCCTCTAACTAAGGCCCTTCTTGCTTCCCATTCTCTCCTCCTTCATTTCGTCAGCATGGTGGTGGCTCTTGGGTGACGACATTCTTATTACTTCAAGGGGATGGATTGGCCAAATGCATTAATGTGAAGTCACTGGATGTGGTGTTTGAGGCCAAACTTGGAATAGGATCTGCTAAGTCACATTAATCATGAACTACACAAGGGGCTATACACCACCTTGTTCTTGAGATTCCATTCCATTCTCTTCTTTTCATCCTTCTCTCCATTGTTCACCTCATTGCCGATTATATCATTAGTGTATATTTTAGTTAATGCATTGTTTTCTTTTTGGTAAATTCTTGTGGTTAAGACTTTAACTCTTATTCCAAATGACATTCCTAGAGCCTACAAACTCTTTAAATGTGGGATTGTCAGGGCACTAAGGGCATGAGCCTACTTTGGGGAGGACCCACTAACATTCCTATTTGGTGTACTAGTTGAATTCTTTTCTCTAACATTTTTGCAATCTATATTATTTTGTTCATTTTCATCTTGACATCCATTTTATCGATGTTATAGTTGTCTCTTTTTCTTCATCTTTCTTATTCCTTTTCTTTTTCCATTCTCTCACTACCGGAGGTTTGCGATTAGTCATGGGGGTATGGGGCCCAATTTTTTCAATTTTTTCATAACCCCTATACCTTCAGTAGTCACCAATATTACATCTCTAGACCCGCAATCAGCCATACCACAACCTAGCCAATGGACCTTTCACCAAAGCAAGGTATCAACTGCATTGAAATTCAATTACCCTTGCTAATATAAAGACTATGTTGTGTGTGCAGATGACAATCATGCAACAATAGATTGGATCTGGAAAGAATGCTTGGAATGGACCAGTGTTGAAGCAGGTATGCAAGGAGCAAGATCAATGGCGTGCTTATGGATGGAAAATGAAAGGCACAATCGACATTAGTAGCAGCAAAACTTCTTTCTCTCTCTCTTTCTCTCAGCTGCCAAATAAGGGCTAATGTTAAATGTAATAAGGTGTTCATTCTTGTTGTTATGAACACCATTTTTGTCATGTCTTGTAATGATGATCCATTCACATGTCATCCCATTAGTTCCATTTGAGTCAATAATCCCATACCGTCCCGATATTTTGTAAGGAACTTGAGGACAAGTTTTTATTTAGTCATGGGGATATGATGGGACACGATATCACATGGGCTGCAATATCGCATCTGCAGTGATATCGTGTACGTGATATTGTGTCATCCCCTGTGATATCACGGTGTGCTGCCAAGTCTATAAATAAGAGGTGGCTCTCCCTTGTTTTCTCATCTAGATCTAGACCCTTAGAGAAACTCTGGTAGTTTTACCTCTCCAGAGACAGAATATTTTCCATGTGCCCGTAGTAGGAGCTCCAAAGTGAATGGATCTTTATTCGAGCAAATATTGTAACTGAACACATGTTTGTGTACGGAAATAACGATGAACTTCTTGGATAAACCTTGCAGTGCATGGAATAGGCTACTTAGGAATTTATTTATTGTTATTTATTGTTTATCGTTTACATGCTTTATTAGTTGATTAAATCTCTTTCAACCTTTCTCTCCTAGTTAAGTGGCTCAGTACAACCGCTTTGAGCACATGCGTTACGCTTGGTGATCCCAGCAACGATTAGCATTTGGTAACCAAGGTTGCATCGGTTCAGGGTGTGAATGGTAAGTGGGAATGGATGCTGATGCTAGGTTAATTAAGGCTTAGTTAGTTAGTTAAAGCTAGTTCATTAGTCTCTCCAACCCTTCACTTTATGAGCATAGGAGATAAAATAGAAAAGCTATAAAAATCATATACCTTGGACTTACTTAACCATACACCGTGAAAAATACAAGTTTGGGAAGACAACGAATAATTAACCTTAAGTGTTCCATGAGGCATGTAGGCACTTAGTCTACGGAGTTCAACCAGATCACGCGTGTAACGCTCGTATTCGTATGGTTGAGTGTAGGGGTACCTCGCCACTCATCACTACTCATATCATTAATAATGATGGTGACCATCATTTCTTGGTAGATAGAGAAACATTTTAAGCCTATACTTAATTATAAAAAATTATTATTTCATAGGCTAGATTATGATGTATAATTCTAGGAGGAGAATATGAAGTCTACCTTTATATTGACAATGAATGATGACTCCATGGTTTACCTATAAGAAGTAGAATGAGGCATCATAGAATAAGAAGATATATAATAACATGAATACTTATGATGTAGGAATAAGATAAAATTAACATTGATGATGATCAAACCCCTCTATTTTCTATACACTAATGCAATTGCAAATATCACAGGGAAAAGTAATAGAGTGAAATCTACTCTATTCATAGATGACCAACCCATGTACTTTACAAAGATCTAGGCAACACTAAAGGCTAGAGAGTTCTTGGAATTTTACTACTAGCACTTTCACGTGTTGATTTGAATGGTGTTCTTAATGGATCTTACATCACATGCCTTAAAGCCATCTACTTCGGGATCAGCCCCTAGTTGATTAGTCTTGTAATCTAAGATAAAAATGATGCAAATAAGGTGAAGGATAGGGTTAGGAAAATAAGAGAGAATTATAAGAAATTATTTGATTGAATCTAGCTTAAGACTCCCTACAAAAAGTTTAACATTAATGATATCTTTTTGCTAGATTCTTAATTATGGCATATGTTGTATAACCTAATGGGAACACATATTGCAATGCAATAGTAAGGATATCATGCCAATGATTTACTTAATGATATTTATGATGGCGTGCACTCATCCTTTGGTTGGACATGTAATTTTAGAGATCCTAATGTATTGAACATTTATTTGGTAAAGCTACAAAAGTTCATGATGAAGATGGTAGCTTTAGACAACTAGAGATTTCTCATTTACAAGAAATACCATGAATATTTCAAGAGAGCAAAGGTACATCACTAGTATGTGGCTGTCAAAGATAATAATTAGCTCTATTAATTGAATGAAATGTAAACTCTTGAACTAAAGATAAAGTGATTAAGAGGCTTATGCATTAAGCTAGTCTTAAAAGATATGTAATACTCTAAGTTATAATGATCATTTAGATGTTTAATTAACAATGATAGAAATAGTTTGATATAGATATCTATGAAATATTTTATATATAGTAAATGTAGGTAAAATAAAATTGCTAGATCTTAAATATATATAAATGAAAGGTGAAAATCATATATTTATAGTTAATAGCTAAAATTTTATTAAGGTATTTTAATGACTAACTAGTAGAAAAGGCGCAGTATTACTTCCCAAGTTTGAGAAGGTAGACTTGATCACTTTGTTCCCAATTAGAAGCTAAACTCCTTCTTCCACAAATGTAATAGTCATGATGAAAAGCTATTCATGTATGTAGAGGTTAATCATTCTTCAGGTGAAGGGCAAAGAAGTTGTATTAACTTAGAATAAGAACATACTACACTTTTTCAAAATGTTTAGAAACTACCTAAACATGAACATTGTGGTATTTTCATAGAAATTCATCATCAATATAGTACTATGACTTCTAATATTTTCAAATTGGGGAGGAATTTCAAGGAGGTAATGATGCCACTAATCATTATCAAAAGATAACAAGTAATGAACATAGAAACAAGTTTCTATGTACAGCTAATACATTCCAACTCATCATGCAACTCCTCTTACAAAGGTAGTCCAATCATACCCATTTCCTTCTTACATATAATAAAGATAATATACTAACCACCATGCAATATAGTATTTTATTTGACATAAGAAGTTGGATGGCCATGACCATTGCCAATTATCTCATGATGTCATTAGATAATTTGATAATAGAAAAACACTTTTTATTTCTTTAGAGACTTAGGATTTGTAGATGGGATTACTCTCTTGAAATCCATCTACCCTAAAATGTTTTCAATCATCTAAGTTGAGATTGAGGCATTTGACATCATATGGTCTAATTGGGAATCCAAATATCTTAGCCAAAATTTTCCTAGAAACATATAATATATGGCCACTCAAAGTCAAAAAAAAAAATATAAAATATTTTCATGTTGAAAAAAATTCTGGATGAAAATTGGTTGAAATAATGTCCATAGGGAATTCTATAATTTTTTGAAGGTGGTTTACACAATCTAGTTGATTTTCATAAAAATAATGTTAAATATGAACAATATTATGATACATCCAACAAATTCTTACACCTTGTTATTTCTTGCATATGGTTGGGTGTAGATTTGATGGGTGCTTCATTACAAGAAAATTTTCTTTTGGAGATACTAAGGATTATGTTGTAGGATTAGTAGAAATTAGAAGAGGCTTCTGTATTATTGGTAAAATAGAGGATGAAAGTTTAGGTATTCTTGAATTGTATAAATGTCATATCCTACAATGTGATAAGAGGAAAAATGACTAAGCTAGTTGTAGGATTTTTTATTTTACTTAGGTAGAAGTAGTGGAAATTTTAGAATAAATCATCAAAAATAGAAAAGAAATAAGTAAAAAGTCAAAGAATCAGAAAAAAAAAACAAGTAGAAATTGATTTTCAAAACAAATTAAAAAACATTAAAATCAAAAACAAAAGAAAAAAATATAAGTTATAAGAAAATGAAGGGATTGTACTTGATAATGAAACTTGCTTGATAAAAGCTAAGAATTAAAGGGTGAAAAGGTCAGGCCATTGAACCAAAAAACAACGATTAAGACTTGAGCAAGAACTTTGATGGAAGCTTGCTAGATTCATCATCATCATCCTAGCCTTATTGCAACAAAATAGGATTAGCTATATGAGTTTTTTTCTTTTTGTTATTTACGTCTATGAAAAGCTGGATATTTATTTATTTGTAATTTCTTCATATTATCTTTAATATTTTTTCCATGTCTTTTTTTGTCTTTCTTTTAGTGGCTTTCCTAAAATAATGATGTAGCAATGTTATTGTTTAATCATTTTTGTACATGTCTAAACCATCTAAGCCAAAATTCTTGTAACTTATTTGAAATAGAAGCTAAAGTAAAATGTGAAAATCAATTGTTTGAAAGGCTTACCTTGATTAATCTATATAGGCATGGAATATTAATTAGCTTTTGTGCATGTTCAACATGTGGCTCTTGTAGCATCATATCACATAGATTACAATTAATAAATCTCTTTCATGTTTGACACATGGATCTAGTAGCATCAAATCACATCAATGTTAGTAATTATGTCTCAAGCTTGGTGGACACATGGTAGTGTAAAAATTAAAAATTCATTTTGCAATAATTAGTTCTCACACCTTTTTTCTCTTATTTTTAGAAACTTGGAAACATCTATTTTTTCAAGTCCTAATGAAGATTGGAAAGTAAGGTAACTCAAATAGTTGGGCTAATGAAAATATTGAGGCATGTTAAATGTTATGAGGCATCTATACTTGTGGGGGTAGCTGAACATGTACAATAACTAAATGTCTAAAGAAAATGAATTTGTGGGACAACTAAATACGTTAAGACATCTATACTATGGAGTATCTAACATAGTTGAGGCAAATGAACTTCTATGGTGGATAAATTTGTGAACCTATGAGGTAGTTAATGCTATTGAGGCACCTATAACATGGATTGCCTAATGTCGTTAAGGCTCCTAACTCTTGAGATTCTTAAGGTGTCTACCCTTTGCAATTCTCTAAGCTTATTTAAACTTTTCAAAAATATGAAATGAAAAATAAAAATGTCTCATAAAATAAAACTTAAATAGTCATTTTCACATATATCTACTCATCAAAATTGTAGAAATTAGTCATAACCTATAACAATTCTTTCTTTGAAAGAAATATACATTAAAATATCATCAAACATAGATCTAGTAACAATATACTTTAAATTTTAGCTCATCAATGAGGAGCATCTAAAATTGAAAGGATCTAGAAAAATAACTTCATCTTTTATGTAGACATCTTAGTCATTTTGAAAATGCTCATTGATGGGACACGATATCGCATGGGCCGCGATATCGCGTATGCAATATCGCATGGGCCACGATATCGCGTACGCAATATCGCATCCGCCATGATATCGCGTCCGCCACGATATCGCAGTGCGCCATGAAATCTATAAATAAGAGGTGGCTCTCCCTTGTTTCTCATTCTAGGCCTAGACTGTAGTGAATCTTTGGCAGTTTTACCTCTCCAGAGATAGAATAATTTCCATGTGCCCGCAGTAGGAGCTCTGAAGTGAACAGATCTTTATTCGAGAAAATATTATACCTGAACACAAGTTTGTGTACAGGAATAAAGATGAACTTCTTGGATAAACCTTGCAATGGATGGAATAGGCTAAATATGATTTTATTTATTGTTTATCATTTAAACGCTTTATTAGTTAATTAAATCTCTCTCAACCCTTCTCTCTTAGTTAAGTGCATTCAGTACGACCACTTCAAGCACGTGTGTTATGCTTGGTGATCCCAGTAACGAATAACATTTGGTAACCAAGGTTGCATTGGTTCAGGGTGTGAACGATAAGTAGGAATGGATGCTGATGCTAGGTTAATTAAGACTTAGTTAGTTAGTTAAAGTTAGCTAATTAGTCTCTTCACCCTTCACCTCACTAGCATAGGAGATAAAACTAAAAAGATATAAAAATCATATACCTCAGACTTACTTAACCATACAACTATGACAAATACAAGCAAGTCTGGGAAGACAACGAATGATTAACCTTAAGTGTTCCATGAGGCGTGTAGACACGTAGTTTGCGAAGTTTGACCGGATTACACTTGTAACCCTCGTATTCGTATGGTTGAATTTAGGGGTACCTCGCCACTCATCATTGGCACCATTGCCGGGGACTAAGTGTTTGTGCGCTAAGTAGAACATAGGAAATTATCCACATCGTTGAGAGCCTAAATGAACCCTTAGGGTTAATTAAAGGAAAAATTATATAACGGTTAATCAGCACACTGAATAAGACACAATGTCTTCTTTTTCTAACAAAAGCACTTCACCACCTAGGGATCATACAAGAAACAGTCGGCAGCACCAAACACATAACCAAAAACCGCCAGTTCCCCAACAGTATTCAATGGTATATACTCATCATGATGAGTATATACCCAATTTTACCTTTATCCTCCATCAGGATGAACAACTGTGCTGGAGAGACTTGCAAGGTAACATAGTGTTACCTCCAGATGGGGTAGTCCCTAACATGCTTCTTTGTGCTCTTGCACAGATAGGCATGATGGAATTATACGCTGAATACATTGTAGAAGATTATGACATAAGGGATTACCATCCCACAATAGCGCAACATCTAAGGGACTTGCAGCAGGAAAGCCACCATACATTTTTGAAGAACAAAGAGGTCCCGCACATCTTAAGTAAAATTGGAGATGGTGAACCAATTATAACGGGTTCTCCATCAAATGATGTTCCCCCTCCTAACGATAGTGAGGAGGTGGGGTATCAGAACCTATGCTCTACGATACACAACCTTGGTTCTGATCCCCGTGAATGTCAACTATTCACTTTGGGAACAAAAACACATGACAAGGATGGGCATTCAAATCGTCATCACAATCGGGGCCGTAGCCACAAAAGATAAGGTAAGAAACATCATCATGGTGATGGTTCTCCTTCTTCTTTCCCTTCATCACATCATTCACCCTCTCTTTCCACATCAAGGTGTAGTCATAAAGAGCATAACGATGAGGATAAGAGTAAGCAAAATGAGAGACCTCGACAAGAGAGTCGAGAGAGAGGACGAGGGCAGTCAAGAGAATCAAGGCAAGAAAGGAGGGAAAGTAGGGAACAACATAGACATCATAGACGTCATGAGAGAGATGATCATGATGAAACCCTAATTTCCACCTAAAGTATGCTAGACATCACGGAGGCTGTCAGAATATCAACAAGGCATCAAAAAGATAGCCGGATCAAGCGCTTAGACATGAATAATATTCCACAATTTGAAGGGCGATATAATGCTGATCTATAAATTTGCTTACAGGCATTCCACAATACCTATGCCTTGAAAAATATAGAAAATGAGTGGTAGAAATTAAAGTTGTTTCCTAGGACACTCATAAAGAAAGCAGAGAGTTGGTATCAGTCCTTAGAGCCAAAAACCATTAGGAGGTGGAGTACGATGTTAGAACTCTTCAACGAGAAATACCAAACGTACTCCAGAGTATCTAACTTGAGTAAGCAAATCCAAGGATGGAAGAAAGGTACTCATGAACCCTTGGATGCTACCATGGGCCAATATTATGCATTGTTACATCGTTGCCTGGGTCATGGTTACGCACAACGGGATCAACTACGCCACCTCGTAGATGGGCTAAGACACGAAACTAGGAGAACCCTTGGGACTTATGCCCAAAGGATATTATTTGAACTTAGATCCCATGAAATTCATCAATTTTTGGAGCAAGTAGCTAAAGAATAAGGGGTGCTATGAAAAAGAGAAAGCACGAAAGAGTATAATCGCGATCCTTCCCTCCGGAAGAGGGGAGTGAGATTCTGCGATGAAGAGGATGAGTCACCACTCGAAGCGTTGGTGAATAGAAAAAACTTGCCACTTCAAAAGCTAACAATGGAAGTATTGACTAAGGTAGATGAAATATGGAGCTCCTTAGATAGTAAAATTGAAACTGTCCTAAAAATTGTAGAAGAATCTAAGGAGGAACGAAGTAGTGAAAAGGATAAGAAAAAGCGGAGAGATTTAGACCCTGCACATAACAAGGGTAAGGGAAAAATGACTATCACGAATGAGATTGTGGATTCATATACAGACAATGACGGTGGATGTGAGATCTACCAATATGAAAATCCTAATGGATGTTGTCCAATCATCTCACATCTACAAGAGTCTGGGGTGTATGCACTCAACCCAAGACTTAACAGACGGCAGGCACCCTAGAGGTTACCTTATCCCCAAGGTAACCCGAGGTAGTTCCACCAACTATTAACATATTATCCAAGTGGAACTCCACCACAACCTATTAGGCAACATCAGTAGTGGCAACACTCGCAGTCATGGGGGATGCCACCGCCTAGACAACAATACCCTTACCAGCAACCAGACCCATATGAATACTATGTGTAGCAGCTAGTTTTTTCAAGTGACTCCATGGGTCACACAACTCCACAACGTCACTACCTAGTTTAGGAATATTATCAGACTCCCTCTCCTAGAAGAGACACTCCACATGTATACCATCCTCCAAATCCATATGCACCTCTCACGCCGGTAGCTCCACCACCAACTACTCCAACAATGCCAAGGGTATTTTCCACTCAACTGCAACAACCCAATGTCACGAGGGCTTCCAATCCTGAATTCTTAGTTGGTCTTGATAATCTTATGCCGAAAAGACCATTCTTCATAACCAACAATCCAACTAAGCCATCACCCTCACAAGCGGTTGAACATCTAAACACCACCGTACCAAATACGATTTCGAGATCCCCTTCAAACCAAAAATTATGTCCAATTCACATGGTTATGTTAACACATATCGTTACCAAGTGGATTAAGGTAGGCCACCTTCCTAAGAAATTATCTGATCCTGGGAGCCCCCTAATTTATCTTCAGGTCGCTAGGAATGAACCTCATAAGGCTCTTCTTGACTCAGGCTCCAGAGTCAACTTAATCTCATAAGAATTCTATAAAACCTGGAACCTGCCTCCACTCAAGAAGAGAAATATTCACTTAGATTTGGCTGACCAGTCCATCACTGTTCCTTTGGGACAGGTTGAGGACATGGTTACCACCGTGGGTGGTTAGTCATACCCAGCTGATTTCCTGGTGATCCAAATAAATAATGACAAAGGGGATTTCCCAATAATAATGGGAAGAGCATGACTGAGTACAATAGATGCAAACCTAGGAATTAGCAATCTTTCCCTAGAAATATCCAAGAAAAATACTTTTGAGAAGATTGAGAGGAAGAGAGTTCCATGCATTGCATATAGTGACACAAGGTGCCATTGCGTGTAGAAATCATGGGTGATGTGAAGTTTAACATTGCCTGCATGCAATTAGTGTGCATAATATATTGACATACAAAAATGCCTATATGTAGCAACCACACAAAAAAAAACACCCAGTGGGTGATAGCTGATCAAGAGAGCAACTCAATAACATGCATGGATCTAACTGAGGGGATAACTAGTGCGTACATTAAAAGCACAGACATACTAGAGCAAGTTCGTTGCCAACTTCTAGCCCTTAACTTTGAAAACATTAATTGAGGGAAGTTGGAGATTCCTAAGGAATTTAGACAAGAGCCCCTAGACCTAAAACCAGTGCCCCCCAGTTTGGAATACATGACCCTTGAAAATGGAAAATCGGTAATTATCAACGCAAAACTTGTCCCCAAGCAAAAAGAAATCCTCTTGAAAGTAATCAATAAATGGTCAAAAGCCTTTGCCTGGTCATATCCCAAGCTAATCGTAATAGACCCTAGGATATGCCAACATAGGATTTACATGAACCCCTCCATGAAGCCTTGAAAACAACCACAGAGGCGATTGAACCTGAAATTGAAACAAGTAGTAAAAGAAGAGATAGAATAGCTTCTCAAGGCCAGGTTCATATATCTCATTACTGATAGTGAATGGGTTAGTCCTGTAGTAATCATGCCTAAGAAGGGAGGCAAATGGAGGGTATGTATAGATTTTAGGCTACTGAACACAGCAACATTTAAAGATCATTTTCCATTGTCATTCATTGACCAAGTCTTGGACACTATAGCAAGGCATCGCTATTATAGTTTTCTGGATGGGTATAGTGGATATAATTAAATACGAATAGCACCAAAAGATCAAGCCAAAACAATGTTCACCAGTCCCTAGGAAACGTTCGCATGTAAGCAAATTTCATTTGGCTTGTGCAATGCCCCCACCACATTCCAACGTTTAGTCCTAAGCATATTTCAATAACAGATAGGAAACAGAGTGGAAGTCTTTATGGAAAACCTCTCCACTTATGGGACAAGCTTTGATCAAGCCCTAGACTGGTTAGAGAAAATGTTGAAATGATGCGTTGAAACTAATCTAAAGCTCAATTGCAGAAAAGCCATTTGATGGTTCAAGAGGGCGTAGTACCGGGGCATAAGATTTCGCAATCAAGAATAGAGGTAGACCTGAAAAAAGTTAAGGTTATCCAAGGAATCACTCGGCAACCAGAAATGGTCAAAGATATTCAATCATTCCTTGGACACATTGGCTACTACAGGAGATTCATTGAGAACGTCTCCAAGATTGCCAAATCGTTAGTAGAATTAACAAAGAAAGATGCATCCTTCGAATGGACCAGAGAATGTGAACAGGCATTCCAAACTCTAAAACAAAGGCTTGTGGAAACCCCTATTTTACAAGCCCCCGACTGGTCTAGACCATTTCATATAAAGACCGATGCATCTAATTATGCCTTAGAAGCCGTACTAACACAGTTAGATGAACAAAAATGCCCTTATTACATTGACTATGCGAGTAAGAGTATTGCTGGTGCACAACTCAACTACACAACTACCGAAAAGGAATTAATGGCTGTAGTGTTTGCACTGGACAAATTTGGCACTATGTGCTGGGCTAAAAAGTGTACATTCATACAAATCATAGTGCAATTCAGTTCCTTATGAATAAGCCAATTGTTAGCCCTCGTATTATACGTTGGTTGGTAATCCTTCAAGAGTTCGATTTAACAATAGTAGATCGAAAAGGCACTGAGAACGTAGTTGCCAATCATTTATCTCAGTTGCGTTGGGACAACAAAGAGGATGAATATGCCATATCTAATCATTTTCCTGATGAAACCCTCTTTTCCGATGTAGTGAGTAACCAACCCATGGGAACAAATTGGTATAGCAGCATTCTTACTTATCTTCTTTCCCACCAAACACCACAGGGATTGGACTTTAGAAAGAAGCAACGGTTTCTTCACAAAACCAAATACTTCATGGAAATCAAGGGACATATTTGTAAAGTTTGTCCTGATGGCTTAGTTTGATGATGTGTGTCGGATGAGGATCAATTAAGAGTTCTCCAAGATGCTCATGAGGGTCCCTGTGGGGGCCACTATGCAGGGAGATGAATGGCCATTAAGATCCTGCTTGCAGGCTATTATTGGCCAATGCTATTTCAGGATGCCCATCAATTTGTCCAATCTTGTGAGCACTGTCAATGGGATGGTGGAATGACTACTAGAATGGAGGGTCTGCAACAATGGATTCAACACTTAGAACACTTTGACATTTGGGGAATAGATTTTATGGGGCCTATTACATCAATGTCCAATGGGAAAGCTTATATCATTGTTGCTGTTAACTATTTAACCAAATGGGTTGAAGCAGCTGTTGTAACAGATTGCACATCGCCTACAGTTGCATGATTTATATAAAAAAAATCGTAAAAAGGATTGGTGTCCCACGTGCACTCATCTTTGATAATGGAACACATTTTACAGGTGCAACCTTTTGCAAGTTAATGCAACACTTAGGGGTTGAACATAAATTGATCACACCTTATCACCCGAAAGCTAATGCCCAAGCTGAGGTCACCAATCGGGAGATTACAAGAATATTAATGAGAAAAATTAGCAAATTTAGGCGAGATTGGAGCATGAAACTGAACGACACTCTCTCGGTGTACTGCTCCACTTGGAAACTCCCTACAGGCTACTCTCCCTATGAGTTGGTGTACGGAAAACTCCCAAAACTTCCAATTCAAATTGAGCTCCGTATACTGTCCATGGCATGTGACCTCCACCTCGACCTTGATCTAGCACAAAGACAAATATTGGTGTCTCTAAACATGCTAGACGAGAATCGATTGGTTGCCCTATCATCAAACGAGATAGACAAGTCACATAACAAACAATGTCATGACTTAAAAATTTGAAGGGTTAAGTACCAACCAAGAGACAAGGTCCTTTACTGGAACCCAATGCATGTACCACAACGTACGAAATTTCAAACATTATGGGAAGGACCCTACATTATCCATACGACCTTTCCCTCGGGAGCCATGACAATATAAAAGCCTGAAACCCCTGATAAGAAATTATTGGTCAATGTGCAACAAACCAAAACTTTCCATGAACCAAGAACAGCCAGTGCAAATTACACCTTTGATAGCGGACAACCATGCCCCTTATTTCGGATCTCTCCCTTTCCATTCATTCATGGGGGATATGGCCACCTGTGCTAATAAATCAAGGCCCTCAGTTCTTTTTAAGTTTTTGTTTTACACATTTTTATTTTATACATTTTTGTTTTACACATTTTTTTTACATGTTTTTATTTTGCACATTGTTGTTTTATAAATTTCTTTATCTTTTCTTGTTTTTGTTTTACAACATGGTTCATAATTTTTCATTTCTTGTGTGTGTGTGTATATGTGTGACTTATCCATTTTGCTATGTTTGTCACCAATAAGTGTTCTTAATGATGGTATGGACTGTTTTTCTATTGGTTGCTAATGTTTGGTTTTTACCTTTAAGTTATGATGTTGATACTCAGGTATGGTTCTTCTGATATGATAGGCAATGAGTCCACTTCATCCATACATCCAAAAATTTCTATGGTCTCTCTTGGCTTGAAAATGTACCATCCCTTTCTAAATAAGAACTATAATGAATCGGTAACTGGGCATTTCTCAAACTAAGGAAGGACTCAAGGATTGAAAAGGGTGTGGCTTCAAGGGAACTTGATGCATTTGTGTTGGCCATTCTCTTGGGTGCTTGGATGTTTTCTTCTTGAGTTTTCTT
>MNCI01007014.1:322137-379946 GCA_015680685.1 Gnetum montanum | reverse complement strand
TGCCAAATAAGGCCTAATGTCAAATGTATAAGGTGTTCACTCTTGTTGTCGGGAACACTAGTTTTGTCTTGTTCTATAATGATGATCCATTCACATGTCATCCCATTTACAATTAGTTCCATTTGAGTTAATAATCCCATACTGTCCCAATATTTTGTAAGGAACTCGAGGATGAGTTTTTATTCAGTCATGGGGATATGATGAGACGCGATATCGCATGGGCCACGATATCATGTACACGATATCGCAGTGCGCCATCAAATCTATAAATAAGAGGAAGCTCTCCCTTGTTTCTTATTATAGGCCTAGATTGAAGCAAAACTCTGGCAGTTTTACCTCTCCAGAGATAGAATAATTTCCATGTGCTTGCAGTAGGAGCTCCAAAGTGAACGGATCTTTATTCGAGCAAATATTGTTCCTAAACACAAGTTTGTGTACAGAAATAAAGATGAACTTCTTGGATAAACCTTGTAGTGCATGGAATAGGCTAAATAGGATTTTATTTATTATTATTTAAATGCTTTATTAGTTAATTAAATCTCTCTCAACCCTTCTCTCTTAGTTAAGTGCATTCAGTACAACCTCTTCGATCACGTGCATTATGCTTGGTGATCCCAGTAACGATTAGCGTTTGGTAACCAAGGTTGCATTGGTTCAGGGTGTGAATAGTAAGTGGAAATGGATGCTAATGCTAGGTTAATTAAGACTTAGTTAGTTAGTTAAAGTTAGTTAATTAGTCTCTTCACCCTTCACCTCACTAGCATAGGAGATAAAACCAAAAGGATATAAAAATCATATACCTCAGACTTACTTAACCATACAACCGTGAAAAATACAAGTAAGTCTGGGAAGACAACGAATGATCAACCTTAAGTGTTCCATGAGGCGTGTAGGCACTTAGTCTGCGGAGTTCGACTGGATCGCGCGTGTAATTCTCGTATTCGTATGGTTGAGTGTAGGGGTACCTCACCACTCATCACTCATCATTATTTGCATGGTTCAAATTATAAGAAACATTCTCTATAGTGGTTGTATGAACTTTAGTTTATTTTGCAAAGTTATTATTATTAAGAACTATCACCAAGTTCCATCATTTTATTATTTCATTTCAAGTTGTCATGGCTACCTCATAAGGGTAGTGCTTGAATTCATATTTGAATACAAAAGCTCATATATATGCTTCAAGATGTAGATCAAGATGATTCTTATCCTTCAACTTTATTAAAGATAACACACTAAATACTCATTCATCTTCTACAAATCCAAAAATCATTATTTGAATTTTGGAGATGGTTTGTCTAGAACTGAATTCAAATTAAACACACACACACACAAATCTCCTTCTCCCCTCTCCCTCTCTTAACTCAAAAAATCAATTCAATAGCCACTCAATAAAAAAATCTATCATGATTACAATCTAGTTAATCACAATTGATGCATAGAATCTTGATTGTTCAACAAACTTCTCTACATTAACAAGCCCTTTGTATTCTACATTATCAATCTTGATATTTTTCCCAAATTTCTTCATAATTATTTATATGTGATTTTTAAAATATTTCTTCATAATCTCATTATTGTTGCTTGGATTTCAAAAGATTAGATTGATAATAATTATTAATTCTAAAAGATCATTTCTTGGAAATGTATTCTTTATTGTAGATATCAAGGTATTTGCAATCTCCTTAAATTTCTTCTTCACCTATGCAAGTACTTGTTGATGTCCAAATTCATCAATGTAATCATCAATTATTACTTTATCAAAAAGTGATGTATACATGTCATGGAAATTTATTCAAAGATGTCTTTGAAGGTGTTTTTTTTAAGAAGTAATATGAATGCCTTAAATTCCAATCATAAAAAAATAGAGAAGTAAAGTAACTTTCCCCATCATATACATACATATGATCAATCTCAAGACATACTATTCTACATAAGTTTATAAAGTTTGTTATGATATGTCCTATTCTTGGAAATCCTTGATTAATTTGTTATAACACTAGTAAAATCCCAACCAATGTTAGAAATGTATCTATATTCTATAACCTTGTAAGGACCTCTTTACTCTTATTATGACTATTCTAATTTTTATACATGAAGCCAACAAGGAATCTGTACTCTTTTAAAACTTATTGAGTTGACTTAGACATTTAAATCTATCTTGTCTCAATGTCTTTGAGCAACTTCTTCATATCAATAAGACTTTGTGATAAGTCTTTAAATTCTCAAAATTTCCTTGTGCTATGAATGAAATAGGCATGGGCTTCTTTTATGATTTCATCCATTTTTACAATTGTTGTGTACAACATCACCCACTTGTGGGGCCTCCACCTTTATTTTTCTTTTTCTTAAATAATAATAATAATTCTAAATACTTTTTCTTTATTTAACAATTAGTATACTAAAATTTTATTTTATTTTTCTTGAATAGGTGGTATCAATGGAGACAAACAAAGAGATAAAAGAATAGAAAAAAGATTGAGGAATTGGGGGATATTTGAAACATCTATTAAGAAGATTTTTAAACATTAGTTGAAGATTTTCAAACATCCCAGTTGAGACATTCTAAGTGAGACATCATAGCATAAGTGATATGTCCCACCTGCAAGCATCAGAAAGTTAATGAGATGTCCTAAGCACAAATGAGACATCCCAACTAGCCATTTTCTAGCCATTGTATGAACTCCAATGGTCATTTGACAATGATAGAGGCTATAAAATAAATAATATCTTTATGAAAAGGACAAGAACTATACAAACAAATATTCCCTTCATTGTCCACATTTTGTGAATTAATTTTTTCTTCAATTCTTTATCTTTTATGAGTTGAGTATTATAATTATCGAGAGCCTCAAAGCAAGGAATTTGTAATTTGAGTACATTATCTTCTTGATATTTCTTTTCTCCCTTTGTAAACCTTACAGGGTTGATGGCCTTCTTACAAGAAAACATCTCTTGAGCTTGTTGGAACCTTGTGGGGTTGGGTGTGTTTCATGAGAGAAAATATCCCATGTGGAGCTTAAGTTATTATAAAGCTTATGGGATCCTTGAAAGTACATTTTGAGCTTTTTAGGACCTTGCAAGGTTGAGTGTGTTTCTTTGTGAAAACACCCCTTACAAAGCTCAAACTTTGTAAAGGTTGTGGTATCCTTAAAACCACATTTTTGAAGAACCAAATTTAGAGGTGTGCAAAAATTCTACCCTCTGAGTGTGGATGTACCTAAGTTGGAGAATCATGTACATTTGTGTGTAATTTTGATTTTAAATTAGTGGAACTTATTCAATCCCCCTTCTAAGTTCTTGATCTTCAAGTAGTATCAGAGTCAAGTACTCCCAATTTTGAGCATAACTACTTAGGAGTGAACGATGGAAGGAATATTATAAACTAATCCACCAATGTTCAAGGGATTGACTTCACATACTAGAAGGCTCGAATGCAAGAATTATTTTAATCCATGAAGTTTGAAGTTTGGGAATCCATCAGAGAGGGATACACACCACCCATTAATAACAATACAAGCGCTACAAAGCCAAGAAGAAAATGAACTTAAGAAGAAGAAGATAAGTTTATGTTTGAGTCCAATGATAAAAATTATCTTTATTGTGCTTTATGTAAATCTGAGTGCAATAAGGTAGCTAGGTGTAAAATTTCAAAAGAGATTTTGAAGGTTCAAACAGCTACTTATGAAGGTACATCTAGTATTAAATAATCCAAGCTTCTATTTTTACAAAGTGAATATGATAAACTAAAAATAAAAGAAGGAGAGCAGATGAAAGACTATTTTTCTAGAATTGATGACTTAGTTGTAGCTATCAGAGGTGTAGGAAAGAATTTACCCGAAAGTGATTTGTATATCAAAATGATTAGAACATTGTAGTTTGAATTCAAACCTAAGGTAATAGCCATAGAAGAGATTAGGAATTTTTCAATCTTCAAATCTAAAAAGCTCCAAAGTGCACTTATAGCTTATGAGATGAATCTCATAAGTGAAGGTCATTACTTCCAAAAGCTCATCAAAGGAAAGGAAGCTTTTTGAGCATGAAGAAAATAGTGAAGATAAATTAGCTCTCCTATCAAGAAGAATTCAAAGACTACTAGCACAAGAAGGAAAGAGATTCAATCAAACCAAGATTAAAGGTAAAAAAAAAGGTAAAAATTTCAAAAATTATAATCTTAATGCATCATTTGTAAAAGGTTAGGTTTATGGTGTAAGAGGCCATGTGGCCTCTAAATGTTCAAGTATTGTCAAGTTATAGAAGAAGCATCCATTCGAACTTGAAAAGAAAGGTAAAAATTTGTATTGAAGTTGGGATGATGAACATAGTGAAGAGGAAATAGATGACACCTCTACAAGATCATATCTTATATGTATGGCCCTTACACATGAAGATCCTACAGTGAAAACTAAAGAATCCAAAGGTATTCTTTAGGAAAGGTATGATTTATTATGTAATGAAATTATTTCCTTTCAAAGTCTATGTCTTTAGATGAAGAACTCCTTGATTAATATAGAATTAGAATTTTCTCAACTTAAATAAAAATTCTTAGATCTCACATAAGAAAACTTAGACCCAAGGGCTAAGAATCAAATACTAACATCTTCCCATAAGAAAATTGTCAAAATTTCTTGTAGATACAAAGCTCATCAATGAAAGACGTGCAAAAGGAAAAGAGACTCTATGATTTTTTTTAGGAAAAGAAAGAAATCCAAATGACAATAGTGAATTAGAAATTAAATTACAAAATGAGGAATCCTCAAGTACTTCATCTAAATGAGAGTATACACCAAGGTTTGATCATCTTGTCCAAGTAAGAAAAATCAAGTGTTATTACTATGAAAAGTATGGCCATAAACAATCAAGTTGTCAGTTAAACATAAAACATTATAATGTGACTCCTTGGTATTATCAAAGCTGTCTAGTAAGAATGTCATGCAAGTTAAAAAGGTTTGAAGAGTTAAGATAAAGAAGAAAGATGAAAGAACAAGCACTCATCCTTTCCATCAAACCACAAGGAACTTCACAAGGGAGGATCAAATATCTGGAAAGAAAAAAATATTTAATGCTTAAAAAGAAGAAACTATGAAGAGATAACCTCATCATAAATCTACTTGAGCAAAGCATCTTCCTAAGAGAAAGTAAGGAAAGTATGGGTAAGTATTTTTACTTGACTTGCATTATGTTATACTTATTTTAGCTCTTTTTGTTATTATTATCCTTGGGAGAATCCCTTGAAAAACCATCATATCTCTCACCCTGTTCGTCCATTCTCAATAGTCTAAAAATAACCCCCTTAAAGTTGGAATGTCCCACTATTTTGTGAGATGACTTAGTTAAGATGTCCCATCCAAATTTAAGACACCTTACTATGTTTAAGCTCAACTAGGGTGATATGTCCCACTTTTTCTTGGGACATGCCAACCATGGCATAAACCCTATTGTGGACATCTTCTATTTAAATCAATCATTTATTTTTTCCCTTTTCATTTCACTCCAAGCCTCAAACATACCAACATAGTCAACTAAGGCCTAATCTGTACTTCAACTCCACTTCATTCAACCCAAATCCATGACACACAAGAAGATTGAAACATTAGGACAGATCCCTCACAAGTTCAAAGGCACTAAAGACACATCTACAGGTTGGTCAAACTCATATCAACCTCATTTTTGCTTAATAGATCCTCATAATAGATTATAGGTAACTCACTTAGTATCTATTATTAGTGAAAGAAGTCTTAGCTTTTAGCAGTACCATTAGCAAGCACTAATGCATTATTTTGAAGTAATGGAATGGGTGTCCATTATTTCCATGTCTTATTACTTACTAAAAGTTTTGATTAAATATTTTTATTGCAATATTATGATTACAAATGCTACTGTTGGGGAATTTACATTTTTTGGGGGTTTGCAGTTGAAATTTCTCCATAAGTTGTGAATGCTCTACTTGGGATTTCCAATTCTAATGTACACCAACTTATTATTTATTCTATGAAAGACATTTTAACTAATGGGGTTATTCTATTGTCTCATGATGAGTTCTATGATGCTATATTTGGTAGCTCTATTTTCTTAAGGACTAGAAAAGTTTATAGATGACAAATGTCCCAATATGCTTCCACTCTCTCCCTCATTGTTATGTATAATATCATTATAAAAGGGAAAATTTACAATAATTTGCTACCATCTCAAGATGCTATTCTATATCATCTGCTAATTGGGTAGACTTTAGATTTAGGACACATCATTTGCAGGGATATGTTAGAGTTATTTACTCATGAAGGAATTTACAGACATCCTCTCCTCATTAGCCTACTTATTTGTAAGTAAGTGTTCCTATTTTGGATTTGCCTCTTCTTAAAGAAAAGTGAATTCTTGTTGAGTTCTTTAAGAAAAGAAGTACAACTCATGCCAATAGTAAAGTTCCAGTTCATCCACCTTAGAAAGCCTACAAAAAGTAAGCAACATGTTCACCTAGCACCTCTTCATACCTAAGAAGGTCCAAGTCCATGAGTGCACAAGTGGAATCTTCCATGAAGAAGGCACTGAAGATCATTTGAAAGATATTGGGAAAGATTGGATTGAATTTTTCTTACCTTCATCAGAGAATGAACATATTAGGCCTTTCCCCTTCTCTAAATGATCATTAGTTTGAGGAGATTACTACTTGTTATTGGATAGATAGTGATGAGGATGTAGTTACTTTCACCAAATATTCTATAGTAGTTGGGCTATTATGGGAATGTGATTTAAGAAATGAATTAGACTTGGAGGATCCAACAACATCACTAGCTCATGTTTGGAGGGAGTCCTTTTCTCACATCGAGGAGCCTAAACCAAGTGCATTTTTGTAGGGTGATGATGAGTCGTCGTTGTGTCATGTCGATAGGCCCCTGTTGATGCAGCCTTGTTGATAGGGCCCTATCGAGATGGACCCATCTACATGGCATTGCCCCATTGATGGATCATTTTGATGTAGCATTTGTTGTGTCTATGGGGTCCCATCAACATAGCTCTTGAATAAAGTCTATAAATACGTGCTCATCAACCTTGTTTATAGTATGTCTTGTGATAGTTGTAGTAGAGCTCTTGTAGTTTTTCCATTTAATAGTTGGAATATTTCTTTGAGTGCCCACAACAAGAGTCACAAAGTGTATGGATATTTATTCAAGCATTGTTGTATCTAAACATACTAGTGTGACTGGTAATAAAGATGAGCCTTTTGATTGAACCTTGTAGCACTTGGAATAGATTAATGATTTATTTATGCATTTATTATTAATATTAATTATGCAATAAATTAAGCTAAATAGATTAAACACATAAGTACGACCACTTTGAGTGTAAACACGTATTCGCTTGGTAATCCTAGTAGCATTATTACTTGGTTCACCCAGTAGCATAATGCTGGGTAATCCCAGTAGTGGATACATGGGTTTAGGCTATGTACAAAAAGTAGGACCATATGCTTATGTTAGGACTAGTTAAAGATTAGTTAAATTAAATTAGTTATTAAAATAATTCAATTGTCTATTTTAAGCCCTAAGAGTGTAAAACATAAAAAAATAAAAATCATATGCCTCAATTATAGTTAACCATATTTTTGTGCATCACAAGTGTAATTGAAAAGACAATGAATGACTATTAGGGAAAATTTTACTTAGAATACTAGTGTGTTAGAAGGCACAAAGTCTATGGAATTTGACTGGATCACCCATGGACACTTCGTGATTCGTATGGTTGGATGTAGGGGTACCTCAACCACTCATCAATGGCACCATTGCTAGGGACTCTTTTTTTCTTTTTTTTTTTGAAACATGCACTATCTAGGTTTAGTGAACATCATTAACATTATTGGACAAACCCTAAGGTGAAAATAATTCTCATAATAAATATAATCACATAAGCACATTGATATTTTATTTGTGTTGCAAAATGTCTTCTTCTCACAAGTGTGATGATGCTAAACTATGAGTCCCTCAAGAATGCAAGGTGGTATATATTGATCCAAATGAGTATGTGTCTAACTTCACTTTCATCTTGCATTAGGATGAATAATTATGATGGCATAATATGAAAGACAACATTGTAATGCCTCTCGATTGATCTATGCTTATGATGCTACTTCAAACTCTTAGGAAGTTGTGCATCCAAGATCTTCAAGAGGAGTACATTGTGCATGATTGCCACTACCAGGACTACCATCCCACTGAAACACAATGTAGGTGAAACACCACCAAATTCAGGCAACAACACTGGAATGAAAAATTTGTCTAAGTATCAACTCAAGGAAAATTTTTCTAAGTGTTCAACCCATGATCCCACCACTAGGGCTACACTCTAGAGTGTAGCCAGCATAGCATACAACACAAAACCAGATTTGCAAAATTTTCTAGATGTCAAATAATAGCCGCAAAAATTTTTCTAAGTGTCTTACTACGCTCACATCCCTCTTGCTACACTCTCCAGTGTAGCAAGCATAGTAGCACTCCAATGGTCATTTTGCATGTGCCAAGCCAGAAGTTGCCAAGCTAGCTTAGCATGGAAGAAGCATTTGGTAGATTTTCTAACTCCTAAAGCTACCCTTTCTATTATGCTCTCAAGCTTAGCTAGTGTAGCAAGAATAAGGACTGCAACTCTTGCCACATTTTTCTAAGTGTCCATGCTATGCTCTATTCCATCCTACTATGCTCTCTAGTGTAGCAAGCGTAGTAGCACTAGACTTCAGTTTTTGCAAGAATTTCTTAATCACTGTGCTATGTTCCAAAGTGTAGCTAGCATAGCAATAAGAAATGACCTTCAAAAGTTTCTAAAGCTTAGCACAGGCCTTTGATCCACTACAGCACTCCTCTGACAAGCAAGATTAGCAACTTGCACTCTTTTTGTACCCCCCTCTATGTCCCAAAATTGTACCTATGCTTGATTCCACTCAAAAGAGGGGAGAACGTAGTCTTGGAGAGCAACCTTCAAATTGCACTATTTTGTATTGTTTGTAGGTACATTGCAGTCTTGGCACATGTAGTCTTAGTAGTTTAGCTAATCTAATAGTCTCCCTGGGTCTAGTAGATCATATCAAAGCATAGCACCAGTTGTCCCACTGGGAGTGTAGCAAAGGTCAACATAGCCCCACCTACCCCTTTGCCACGTGGCAGTCAATCCACACTTCATGGTAACCCTAAGCCTATAAACGCCTCCACATTCCATACTATAGGGGTTGGCATTTCATTTTAGTAGTGGGCATTTAAAGTATTTGGCAAACAAATCCAAGTAGTAGTTAGCACCTCAGAGCACCATTTGGCACTCAAAGCACCTTGAGTACCTCATACACTAGAGCGTATCAGCATCTTGACAACCCCTTTTGCATTCCACTTAGCACCATAGTGCACTACAAGCTCACAGGACATCACAGCAGCCAACCTAGTAGGCACAAAGCTTGCTGTGGATGTTAGTCTTCATCTTGGAACATCTTGAAGACCCTGGCTACGCTGCTACTGCGCTTGACTGCACACCATGTACCTTCACAAAGCTCATTTGTAATTGCAATCCTCCCCATATGGGATGGTATTATCCTCTCTTCCTCTCAAACTCCATTGCATTTTGAACATTTTCTTTGACATTCAGTATTGCATTCATACTTTTTTATTGTTTTATATGCTTTTTTCATACTTGCATCGTTGTTCTCATGTCATGAGACCCTGCTATGCTTAGGCCTAGTTGGCCTCAATACTATCGAGAACATCATCAGCACTTGCATTTTTGGCTAACCACACCACCCCCTAGTTGCACCCACCACCCTTGTTGCAATTAGCAAAGTCCCTATTCAATCAGCAAAACCGTCTAGGGCACTCCATCTTCATTTTCTAGCAAAGGCTCTCATGCAAAGGTGGGGTTAAGGTTGTGCATCCATGAACCCCTCAATGTTCCAATCATCGACATTTTCAATTACTACAATTTTCTAGCACTAGAAGGAGGGCCCACCATTTCCTTCTATGTTCAGTGGTAGTCCAATGTGGTCTTTGCACCTTCATTACTAACTTCGAACTAGCGTAGACATGACATCCTTATGGTTGTCTATGATCCAATTGTAGGTTGGTCCTAGTTGTTGGTTCCCCTAGAACCCCATAGGATAGAAGCCAAAGTGCACATCTCATGCTTGGGCCCTAAACTTTATGTGCTAGAAAGAATGTAGCTTACCCTCAGCATAGGAGCATAGTAGGTGAAACACCACTAATTTTGGCCAAGCACTTTGAAACAAGAATGACTTAAGCCCTTTTCAACATTCGGGAGGAAAAACTTGACTAAGGCATGGAACTCACGCCTAGCTTGTTCAAGCTAGCTTGCTCACGATGTTAAGCTAGCTTTCCCTCAGTGTGACCAACTCCAACAGCTTCAAAATCAAGTCAAATATGGTCCAATTTGAGAGTGCAACTTATCCTCAATGGCCATTGATGTCTACTCCAAGTTTCAACATCCAAAATTTAAATTTTGAGGCAAATTGAACACATGTTGTGGTCACATTGGCAGCGTAAGTCCAGCGTGACCAACTTTCACAGCCTCCAAATTGAGTCGAAATGACTTGATTTCAAATGTTCAAGTCATCCTTAGGGTTCATCATCGACAACCTCTGAGCCCAACCTCCAGAATCCTAGTTTTAAGTCCAAAATTATAGGTCACGCTATGGTCACACCGCGATCACGTTGCAGCGTGACTCTAGCGTGACCTACCTAAAAATGGCTCAAAACAAGGCACTTTCAAGCTTAATTCATCAATCATAGTTAGGAAATTCTTACACTTCAAGAATTAGGCTTCAAAATTCAAAATTTGGTGAAAAATTGCAAGTCTCTACTCACTCATGCTAAGGTCATATGAGTGCAGTGTATGCACGCTAAGGACATGCTGTGACTAAATCAAGTCATGTTGGAAGTCCTGATCAGGTAGAGATGCCTTAAACAGCCATGCAACCACTCAAATCGACATTCTACAGTAGTCAAGTTAGAGATCCAGAAGTTTTAAGTGAGCTAGAGCCAGTTTCTCTTGTTGTACATTATCATTTCATTAAAAATTTTCATTTGTGAACTTGTCAGGCTCTTACACTCTAAATTGTATGTTCTTCCATGAGCGTACGCTAGCTTGAGTGAGTTTTTACACGTTGTAAGATACAATGCACCTAGTCCAGAATGCAGCTTGCCCACACACGTCCAACTCACATATAGCTGTTCATCGGACACATGTCACTAGATATGCTTTCCTCTCATCTCCTAGCCGTTGATCCCATTCTTGAATTTTGCACCCGAGCCCAGCCCAACCCTATAAATATCTTGTTGATTCTCATAAACAAGGTTGGTAATTTTAAAGGCAGATGGCTTAGGAAATTCAGACCAGCCATCCTTGGGCACTCAGGTACACTTGACTCCTAGCATCCAAGCACCTTTGAAACACATCACATCACCCCAGGGTTGGCGCTTGACTTGCCATCTACACGTGCAACTACGCTTTGATCAGTGCACATATTTTCTAAGAAATACAATATAGTTAATTTTGCCAGCCATTATATTGTTTACTTTATTTTGTATTCAATTCATGTTTTGTTTGCAATATTGTTCTACATACATTTCTGTTTACATTTCGTGTGCACTATTTACGTTTCGAATGTCAGTTACGATAACCCCAGTGCAAGCTATAGTTTACGCTTACGGAAGTCCTTGGTTGATTTGCGTGCAGACCATCCAAGGCACTCTACCTTCGTTTCCTTTTCCAGCTTACCCTCGGGCGAAGGCAAGGTTAGCTGTATCTGCCTAACGATCTTTCAGTGTTTATTTTCCCTTCCAACCTTACACCAACGATTTAGGTTAGTACAGTAAATTGGCACTAGAAGGAGGACCCTGACTTGTTTGTTGTCTGTTAAAATGTCGATCACGCTACCTGCCAAAATGCTGCATAGACTAAGTGCTGAATCCAAAGCTTAGCTTGTCCAGGTAACTTACGTACGCCAGCTTAACTTACACATCCTATCCCTATCGGTCTGTCTATCAGTCATGCTGCTGTAGCTGCTCACGCTACAGTTGTCACGTTGTTTTTCAGTCACGCTATTGTAGCTGCTCATGCTAAAGTTATTCACTTTCGATCACGCTGCAGTTGCTCACATTCAACTCATCTAGCCTAGTTTACTCATGTTCACTATGGAATCCTCCCAAATTAACCAAGTAACATTGATAATGTTTGACTTTGGGGTTGAAACCTAAAACCCTGTGACTACTATGGAACCTATAACCATTATTGAACAGATAAATCCCCAAGGCCCTATGTGCCAGTCACTTAGGTTACAGGGCAAAGACCCTACCTATGCAACTCTTACACTCGAACAGTATAATTTCATCTGTGTCAAGATCCAAGCCAATTTTCCTATTGATCATGTACAGAGAGAAGCAAAGCGAGATTATGAACTTATCCACAAATGAGGTCATGAATTCATCCCTTCAGCATTTGATATAATCCTACTTTCTGAACACTATCATAAACTCATATCCTAGCTTCTCATGGCAAGGAGTCAAGCCTTACAGCTACCTCCAATAGAGCCTTAGGGTGGAGATGAGGAAGATGACTTCGTATCCTAATCTAAACATGGGGATTCATACCATACCATTAGCCCCCATGCCCATACAAACCCATTGTTTTAACCTTTCCTGGAAGAGACTATACTTCCACCACCAGCTTCTCTACAGGAAGTACCCACTCCTATTCCCATCTTCTCCAAGTCCAACGTCCAATCTAACACATCCACTTCCATTATACTTCTGCAAATACAAACCCAGCAACCTCCTCCCTAAACTAATGCAAGATCAACCTTTCGACCTTAAGTGATTGGGATGCCATCGGTCATACCAGCTTTCACATCCATCCATTACATACCATAAGTGCAAATCCAACAAGCACCATTGATCACTTCACAACCTGTGACTAGGCATTGGGTTCCACTAGCTGTTCAGCAAAACCTGTCTACTCATTACAGTGCACCACACCCCGTAGTCTTAGCCCCAAACGTCATTCCACCATAGCAAACGATAGTTCAACAATCTCTATTTCCACAAAAAATGTAACAATCGAGTCATTATCAACCACCATCAACTCAACCCACCGGTTTTCCTACCACCCAAGAGTGGGCAAACATGAAAAAAATGATGCACTTGCTAGCAGAAGAATTAAAATGCCTTAAAACTGTAAACATTGAGGAAGTTAAGGTAATAGAATTGTATCAAGATGATCTAATTAACCCCTCAGTTCCCACATTAACCTTGCCAAAAGGAGTCTCGTTATCCCAGCTAACCAAGTACAATGGGGAGGGAGATCCAAACGCTCACTTAGTAACATTTCGAACAGAATGTTTGTTGCTTCAGGCATGGCCTCATGTAATCCTACGTGTGTTTGCTATGTCCTTAACCAAAAAATCCCTAGACTGGTACAGAGCTTTACCCTGCAGCTCCATATCTTCTCTAGAAGACTTATTGCACCATTTTGTCACCCATTTCAAGTACAATCTGAAACCTGAAGCCACGTTGGATAACTTGATTCAAATTAAACAAGTGCCATTAGAGCCAACACAGATATTCATCCAAAGATAGAGTGCATCCTTGAACAAACTTCACGAGTCCATCCTTGAAATATATCTGCTTACCATCCTTAAGGCAGTCATGAATGACTTTATTAAGTCAAAGCTTTACTATTTGAAAGCCTGTACATTGAGCCAAGCATTTTTGCAAATTAAGGATATAGAAGAGGCGGCAGAAACAAGTAATGACCCAGCCTACTCAACCTTTAGAAGCCAACATACGAGGAAAGATAAATCCAAAACAACGATAGCAGCAATGGCTGAAACAGCTTGACCTAGTCATCTAGGAAAAAAAGGAAAACAACCTGCTATCCCAAATAGCTATAAAAGAAACACACCCACACCTACACCCAAAAATTCCTCAAATAGAAAAAACAACACAGGTCATGCCTGTACATTTGAGAGAAAAGACCCTGCTCAATATACACCCTTGCCTATGAAGCCTTCACAATTGTTTGATCAACTTCTAAAGGCTGGGCTAATCCAGCATAAACAAATGTCTCCTACGACCTCTCAAAAACATGATCAATTTTATGAGTTGGCCAAGAACCCAGCTCTAGCATCAGCTAATGATCCCCCCATTCCAAGAGGCTTTAGGTTGGATAGGTTTTGTAAATATCACCAACGGTGTGGTCATGGGACTAATTACTGTTTCACCTTAAAACAAGATATACAACGCATGATTGATAGGGGTAAAGTAGTATTCGATGAGGCAAACCCAGTAAGACCCCAAAACTAACCCATGGGAGTCTACAAGGATCCTCTCAACATCAATGATGCACCATATGTCATTAATACTATTCATGTGGAGAACAGACAAGACGTCCCATGAAAACCTTTCGTGATTCATAGGCCTTGAGAAAACACACCTACCCCTCCACCTCCTCAAACCCCTTTCATCATATGCACATCCCCTACACCACAAAAACCATTCATTATCCGAGTACCTCCTTCCATTGCAACAACAACCACACCATCTGAAAATCGACCCATTCCCTTTGTGATCTAGGTGTCAAAACACCCCAACACACAACCCACTTCCATTCCTCTGCAACCTCTGCGAGAACATCTTGTTGATAAACTAATAAGAGAGTGCCTGGAAAGAGAAAACCATTAGCACAAATTAGGATCACCAAAGCCCACATCACTAAACATTGTTCCCATGGGTCCCTCCATTGATGAGCCTAGTACAAGTCATTAAGGCAAGGATAATGTCACGGGTTGTGTCTCGAACCCAACATCCTCAGTTACCAATGCAAAAATCCCTCCACAAGAGATACAAATGCTGGGTCAAATGGACCAAATCTCCGTAGATAAGGGTGCCCAAATGGTAAATATTTAGCGAGTGCATTAACTCAAGTCACGCAAGCCTTAAAACAAAAGAACACTTCTTTAAGTCTGTATGACCTAGTAATGACTTCAACTATACATTGGGAAGCACTTGTGTGTATGTTGACATCGATCGCTGTTAGTGAGGACCTTCCTACAAACGAGCTATCTATTTATGTAGTATTGTCCCCACAAACTCAAGAATCAAAGACCACATCCCTAGAGTTTCGTGCTAAGGACATTAAGCTAGATGAGAAAATAGGAGAAGTCACCACAACTCCTATGTTCATAATGATACAGGTTAATCATTTCAAGATACGTAGGGTCCATGTTGATGATGGTGCGGCAACGAACATAATACCTTTTCCCATCATCGAAAAACTGGGACTTATGGAACAAATATAGCCCATGACAACTTCTTTCTTGAAATCCTTTAGTGGTTCCCACGTTGGAGTGAAAGGTATGGTTACCTTGGATTTCATAGTTGGGGACCAATTCCCCACATCAACTGAATTTGTAGTGGTTGACGAAATGCCAAGGTTTAATTTGATTTTAGAATGTCCTTGGCTAGCTCAACTTAGAGCCATATCCTCACAGATCCATCAGGAGATCCACCTACCTTACAAGGGTAGTGAAATAATCATGCATGGGGATACAACAGTATCACTCACTTCCTCACACCCTGAAGTGGATCAAGAGTTAGAAATTGAGTTAGTTGAGCCTAAGCGAGGGACTATGAGCATACATCAAGACATGAACCCAACGTTGGCTCATGACCTTACTAAAACCAAGGAAGCACCGAACAACACAAACATAGGTGTCATTCCTACTAATGTCTCTTGGTCAGAATTACCCTTTGACATCATCGATGAAGGTGATGGTGAATATAAAATCATGCCTACATGCCCTACCCCACATGTTAAGATACAAAAGATTAAGAGGCAACTCAATAACTAGAGCAAATCACTGAATGTCCAAAATGACATTAAACTACCAACCATTTGGTACAATGTTAAACTGCCAACGAATGTCCGCAATGACGTTAAACTAGCCACGGTTAGAAATGGCCGGTTCCTTTTAAAAACTGTAAGACTATTGTTGCTTTTGACCCACTATGGCATAAAACTAGTAATCCTTCTCTCTTTAACAGTAGATGCAATAGTCCACCATGACTTTAAACTGATGTGAACAACCTAAAATGGCTTTAAACTAGGATTCAATACATCACAAGTTTACAAATATTCACTACGTTATGTCAAATTTTAGTTACCTTTTTCTTTTACAAGTATTGCTTCATGTTTTGTTCCCCCATTTTACATTTAGATACATGCATGTGTTCACGATAATACTTGAGAAAACAAATAAAAAGAGAAAACATATAAAATAAAAAAAATGATACGTCAACATGGTAGTAGAATTCCAACACGTTATGCCATAACTAGGTCCATATCATTACATTAGTCAATCACATACTTCCATGAAACATTCACAAAAATCCAAAAACATTTAATAGCTAAAGTATGGTCAACAATAAGCTCATGGAGGGGGGTGGTCCCCAAGATCCTCTTCATCATCTGCTCCTGCTCCACTGGGGCCAGCTCCATCATTAACATGTCCCTATAACAAAAAACACAAAAAGAAAGAAAAACATGTAAGAGTAGTAAAGCAAATCATAAACACAAAACTAAAAAAAACAATAGTAACACTAATAATGAAAATAGTAAAACCATACAGAAATAAATAATAAAACACTCATGAGTGAGGAAAGCCCTAAGTTGGCTTTCAAATGTTGTAGAATCTCTGCCTCGAGCACATTGGCCCAATCCTCCTCCAAGCTAAGATCAATGTCAGCCAAGGTTTTCCCCTTAACCACTGAAGTCCAAGTAGGGTGCTCCAGAGAGAACACACTTGTTGAAGCCTCCCCAGAGGTGGTAGTAATGGTTCTCTCGAGAGATCCCTCCACCTCGGTGCACTCGAAGAACCTGTCATAAGCAGACTGCAAGCCTAACCCATTGATGAACATCTCCATCCGATGATGTTCAATTGACTCTTCCTTTAGCCATTTCTTATACTAATGCTTATGGTCCTTTTGGTCTTGGCCTCATTTCCATACTTTTGCACTAAAGGATTTCCAATCATGACATTTCCTATTCAGAAAATCTATCTATGCTCTTTATTCTACTAAGTCCCGTGTCACCTGCACTTTACTGTTCAAAATCATCTAGTAATGTGCATAGGTGATCTCGAATGTGTACCATGTGCTATCACTGNCCTCTCGTAGGCGAGTGATCACATCATTAACCATGCCTTTCAAAAAATCCATTTTGCTAGGCATCTCAAGCAATGGCATTAATGGGTCAGTTGATGTGGGACGAGTAGGTGAGGTCTCCTCAATTGGGGCCTATGATCCCGACGCCGCTTCCCGAGATAGGTGTGCCTTAGAAATTTTAGCATCTACCTCTGATGATAAAGATAATCAAGATGATCAAGAACAACACATGAAAATTAAAAAAAAAAACACAAAATGTGGACTGAGCTAAAAGGGAACATACCAAAAAGCCCTTCACTATTTAGCTGGGGTGGATCACCATGCTGCAAAGATCCATCAAAGAAACCATCGAGGACATCTCTTTCATCACCTGAATGCCTAAGTGCATCCAAGGCTTCCGTAAGCTTCTTCTCTGCGATGCTTGTTACATCTTTCCCTTACGGAGCAGGAGGTTCCTCGATTGCTTCTTCCCCTTCTTTCCCTTCCTCCTTAGGTCCTATGATGATTGCTTCTATTTCAACCATCGGGGCCATGACCTCTATCTCCCTCTCCAGACTTTCTTCTGAAATAACACTAGAATCCTAGAGTTAGTATGATATAGCATATAGGTACATCCAATAACATGTAAACCAAAAAATCAACAAAATAATAAATACACAACAATAAAATGAACATCTTACCCTCCACTGGCAGTAAAAATTGAATCTTCTTTACTCTTGTTGGCATCACATTTGGATCAGGCTCCCTTGGATGTTCTTTTCTCTTCACCTTTGTCTTGGACTTCCCAACAGTCTCACCAATCAAACTTTCAGCCCTTTTAATAGACGTTCATAGCCTAGGTGGTTCCAATCCCAAGCTATCATGGGAATGATGGGAACGGCTAGCTGCACCCCCAGTTGTGACTGATACCGACTCCTCAATGTCTTTCGGTGGGTCCTGGGATCTAGTGGTGCTATACAAATGGTGAATCCAAGGGTGGGACAGTTGTGAATGGTCTCTTAAAATGTAGCGGTTATCATCATAAACCTCTAGGAACTCAGTGAACCTGCATAAGTACCCCATAAAGAAAGAAAAGGTAAAATGGGACTTAACATAGATGTTTGAAGGTAACCTGATGATCTCCCCATGAAAATAAAATACAAGAAACTATGCCTAGTTGTAGCACATGCCTATCTCCAAAATTGCATGCATGACACTTGCCGACTCGATCCCAAGGTTTCTTCCTTGAGAAAGAGATTTGGGGAATGCCCATGCCCGGAAGAGTGGGTATAGGAAGTCTATCTCCATTGATCGAGTATCCTCTCACATAGAAAATCCCTTAGGGCCCTTAGACACACCTAACCACTACTCAAGCTCCCTTATGACCTATCCATCTTTAGTTGCTTTGTCTATGGCTACCATGGCACCATACATAGGAACGCCAAAAAGATCGGAAAGAAACTCAGTGGTTAGGTGGAATGAGACCGTTACCCCTTGAACCAGTGTGGTAAAATGGGAAGCATCACCATTGAAAGAATCAACAATAGTGACCATCTCAGTAGCTAGAACACTAGGAATTAGAGCTATGAACAAGTCCATCAGACTTGCCCGAGTAAGGCGGTTGATGATCAAATCAGAAGCTTCCTTCTGCAACCATTTTTGTGACTGCTCTACCTCCCCATACTTCATAAAAAGCATGGCCTCAGTACACCCCATTACAATGGTAACTTCTTCAGGAGCGATGGTTGCTATATGAGAAATACATAAAGCAAAGAGTTAAACAAGAGCATAATACACGATGATGCAACAAAAAGGAAAATGGAGTCTAGAGTGTGGTCACTTACCATCTAAGAATGGTGTAGGCAAGGTGGATGCAGGATCAATCCTTTGAGGAAAAATTGACCCATTAGAAGACCAATCCTTATGTAGCCAACCACGAACTTGGCAGCGCTCAAAGGCTCTTGAAAAATGCCTATGGTAGTCAACAATAGCCACCTTTATATGGTCCAGTACCACAGCACAAAGAATGGGGTCAGCCATGAATGTCTCTAATGTTGTACGTGCTAAGGCAAGTCCACCATCATCATCACGCATTCCATTCTCATCAAAACGAGGTCTACATAGGGAAAGAATATTAGCGTATAGGAAATGATATAAAATCTAGTAAATCAAAACTGAAGCAAGACATAGGAAAGCATACCTTTCCACTTTATATACTATCCCAGGTGGGTTCTGGAATAAAGTGTGCACACGGAGGGCTAAGAAAAGTGTATTGCTACTATTGTAATGACTACAGGTAGGCAGCTCTCACATATGAGTCAAGGGATGAGTAGATCTAGGACCCTCGGTAGGGCCTCCCTCAACTCTAAAAAGTCCCTCATCGATATCAGTGATAAAGGCAAGCATGCCTTGTGTAGACCCAGGCAACACGGTCTTAATAATATCATGAGTCATCTGTTCACTTAGGTGAGACCATATAACCCCATTAAAATTTTGCAAAATAAATGACAAAAACAAACTAACACCAGGACAGAACGATATCACATGGGGCCCGATTCGCATGTCATGGGGAGGTGTGTCCGATCCAAAAGGGCCAAACCAAGTAAGTACGCCAACAAGCTCAACCATGAAAAGAGAAGATTTAGGTCTCCTGCATACAGCCAAAACATTGGGTAAGTAAAAAATCTAAGTACTAACATTAGTGCAAACTCACATAAAACCAAAAATCACATAAGTAGATACTTTGAATGCACAGCTTCACCCCATGGGACAAGGGCACTAATATTTATTTGATGTACTTAACGCTCATCGGGGTACATTGAAATCTAGTTTGTTATGTTTGAATTCCATTTCACAATAAATCCACACAAAACTATAGAACGTAAATGCTCATTAAAGCAAAGATCAGGAAAACAAATGAGCGGCATAAACATGAAACAAGTAATGGGCCTCTCCCAACGAAACTCGCGTTGCGGCCAAAAGGGCTCACACTGGATGGAGGGCTCATGCTATACAGCTCACACAGGTTTTCCTTCACTCATGTTGGCACCAGCCACTCATGTTGGAACTACTCTAGCGTCAGCTCACGCTGGGCCTTCCAACTAACCTTCCCTCCCAATGCATGCTGATGTCCCAAACTCACATTCACACTGGCATCTGTCCAGCCTTTCACACTAAGGGCATGTCTAGCCACTCACGTTGGAAACTGGGTGCTCACGCTGCCCATAGGGAAATTTGTGCTCACAATTGGCATAGAAAAAAATAGAAAAAATTGATTAACGCTAGAAACGCCCCAATAACCTGGTAGTCACGTTGCCAACAGAAAAATGAAAAGGAGAGTAGGCCTTCCCTGCAATGATGGTTGTAGCCCATACTCACGTTGGGGCCTATTGGCCTTGGCCCAACTTATGCTTGATCAACTGGCCCTGGTCCAAATTCCACTTGATCAACTCGCCCTGGCCCAACTTACGCTTGATCAACTCACCCTGGCCTAACTCATGCAAGAAGCCCCAAAAGCTTTGGAAATTGCAGCTCTCGCTGCCCTTAACCCTCACCTTGTGTTCACACTGCCTAGGAATCTGGCAATCATCCATCAGAGAAACAGAAAAGAGAATGGGCTTTTCCAGCAAAACTCATGCTGGGCCATTCCCTACCCAAAAATTTAAAAAAATTTGCAGCTCACGTTGCCTTACCCTGAGGCCAAAATTTTACAACTCACATTGCCCTCAAAAAATTAAAAATTTGCAGCTCACGTTGCCCTCCAAAAAAATAGAAATTTTGCAGCTCACACTGCCCTGCAAAAATTGAAAATTCATAGTCACACTACCAAGGAGGGAAAGACAGTCATGCTGCTAAAGAAGGGCAAGATGCTCATAGTGCCAGGAAGGCAGAAAACACCTATAAAGCACGAAGGAGCCCTAAGCTCATGTTGGCCTTCCCTCCTAACTCACACTTGTGCTTGGGGCCAACCATTCACGCTGATGCCTGTCTAGTTTAGGCCTGTCAAGCCACTCACACTGAGTTCTCTGCATTACATTCTAGCGTGAACCAAAAACCAACAACTCATGCTGCAAAGATCTAACCGTCCACGATGCCCAAAACCCTACCCACACTCATGCTAGTCGTTCCCTGCCCAAAAATCTAGAAAATTCGCAGCTCATGTTGCCCTTTCCCTGAGCCCAAAAATGAAAGCCCCAAAAATGTGAAAAGAAAATCCTATGGCCCAGGATGCCAAGAAAACCTGAAAACCCAACCCACGCACTCATGCCCCAAACTTGCATTCACGCTGCTCACACTGATGCCATACAACCCAAAATTGTAGCCCAACAACCCAAAAATTATAGCCAAAATTCTACCCTAGGAAACATTGTTCATAAAATGCAGAAGAAAATAGGAGAAAATAAACTTACCTATGCAAGGCCCCACTCCATGTTGGAATCCTAGCTTGGGGGAGATGCTGGAGAACCTCTTCACTCTCCTCCACAAATGCTAGATCCACCTACCTCTTCCCCTTGTCCTGGCTTGCCTTTCCTCTGCCCTTGTCCTTCATGGTTGCCTTGTTCACACAGACGCTGATGCTGACGCTATAGATCACGTTGCACTCCTAGCTGACGCTGTCCAAAAACTCAGAAGAACTCACCCTATGCACAAAATGCCCCTCCCTTCATTTCAAAACCCTCTTTTAAACCAAAAACTTTCTATTTTATTTTTTGTTTAAATTTATTTAAATTTTATTTTTCCTTATGACATCTTTGTTTTATGTTGGCCTAGTATTTTTCATTATTCCAACCTCTAAAGATGAGGCCAAAAATTATTAGTATGCAAAAGAAAGGATGAAAAGTTAAAAACAAAAAAATAAATAAATATACATACATACATAAACATTTAAAAACCCACAAAATTTTAGAACCCTGTAAACTTAAAAAATCAAAAATGCTCAATGCACTAATCATAAGTCAACATGAATATCATGCGGCCCAGTATAGCCTTAAACTGCCATAACTACCGTTGTGTCTTCCAATTTTGTCAGTACATAGTTTGATTATCCTATGTTCGTTTACATTTAGTAACTTTTCCGCCAAGGGGGTGTCTCTTACTTTGCTCCCGGTTTAAATTGGTAGGAATAAGCACATGGCCATCAAGAATATTCTCTCAATATTGTCTCTTAGTGGGCCATACGGGGAGGTAGAAAGAGCAATCAACCCAGAATCCTTAGATCTCGACCCATGCTCTTACACTAATTTAATAGCCTCCACTCAAGAAATGTCAGAATAGCCTAAAAATGTGACTAAGACTTTGGTTCTAGAAGCTGATAATATCACTAAAGATCCCCTTGTTGAGGTCCCCATTACTACGTTTAATGGTAAAGCTAGAACATTGAAATTAAGTGCCCTACTAGATCCACAACTTGTCAATGACATCACTCAAGTACTGAAGGATAACATAAAAAAATGTGCATGGTCATATACTGACATGCTAGAATTAGATTCCCAAATCGTCCAACACAACATCATCCTTGATGAAAAAATTAAACCGGTAAAACAAAAAGCACGAAAGGTTAGAACTAAGGTAGTGTTAGCAATCCGTGTTGAAATCACAAAGCTCTACCAAGCCGGTTTCATCCGATCCATCAATTATTCCAATTGGGTATCAAACATTGTCGTAGTCCCTAAGAAGAATGGTAGTATACGCATTTGCATTGATTTCCGTGATCTCAACATAGCCACTATAAAGGATGACTTCCCACTACCTAGCATCGATCAACTCATTGACACAATTGTTGGGCATGCACTATTATCCTTTATGGATGGATTTTCAGGATATAATCAAATAAGAATCAATCCGAAACATCAAATTAGGTTAACTTTTATGAAACCATGGGGTACATTCTATTATACTATGATGTCATTTGGCCTTAAAAATTTAGGAGCTACATATCAACGAGCAATGACATATATATTTAGTGACTACATGCTCAATTTTCTCAATGATTACGTTGATGACATCATTGTTAAATCTAGAACAACTGAAGAACATGCAAAACATCTAGACCTAGTGCTTAAACGTTGTCTCAAATATGACCTTAGACTCAATCCAAAGAAATGTGTCTTTGGTGTCAAAATGGGTAAGATGCTTGGCTTCGTAGTCTCTGAAATAGGGATCTAAGTAGACCCTAACAAGGTTAAGGCAATAACTAACATGCAACCACTAAAAAACCTTACCGAATTACATGGTCTCCAAGGTAGATTGCAATTCATTAGGTTCTTTATCGAAAGGCTGATGGATAAGTTGAGGCCCATGCAACACCTATTACAAAAAAATGTACATTTCTAATGGACTCAACAATGCCAAGAAGCGTTCAAGAACATAAAACAAGAGCTAGCTCAGCTGCCGATCGTTTATCTTCTGCAAGGTGATAAACCCTTTTACATCTACCTTACAACTTCTAATGCTTCCATTGCATCAATGATTTGTCAAAAATGTCAAGATGGAGTTGAGATCCTTATATATTACCACAACCACACTTTAATTACCTATGAACAATGATACAATGATGTAGAGAAATCATGCCTTGCCCTCATTTTTGCCTTGAAGAAATGGAGGCATTATCTCTTCCACAACTAAGTTTATATCATTTGCAAGAATAATGTACTCTGTGCTATCACTAACAACATCTACGAGTCGAGTAGGATAGCTAGGTGGAAAGCAATGATCATAAAGTTTGACTTACACTATGTTGCTCAATCTTCCACAAAAGGTTAAGCAATAGTCACACAATTAGCCGTCTCGCCAACGCATGATCAAGCAATAATTAACCCTAAATTCCGCAATGAGAATTTCAATAGTATAGACACCATACCCGACAACTATGAGGCAATCCTCTATTTTGATGGAGCCTCAACTTCCCAGGGAGGAAGTGCTAAAGTTGTTTTAACATACCCCTCTAGGGAAATCCAACCCTTTACCTTCCAATTAACCTTTCCTTGTACCAACAATGTGGTAGAATACGAAGGTCTTCTCAGGGGTCTTCAAGCAGCATCGACTTCGGGGATCACACGTCTTGTGGTTTGAGGGGATTTACAACTAGTCATTAATCAAGTCACTAAGCTTTATGCATGTAAAGCTCTCCATTTTCAATCATATTGTGATTTGACAAAACATTTGCTGAGGTAACTAGTAAAAACGAATATACAGCATGTCCCTAGAAGTGAAAACACCATTGCTGATGCACTTGCTACACTAGCCTTAAACATGACACCTGAAATGTTCCACGCATTGCCTAGCTCTATAACAAGTTGTGCCGAACCTATAACTAACACTCTCGATGAAATTCCTATAACATCCGTTAGCAAAACACATGCGATGGAATGGTATGATGACATAAAAGAGTACCTTCTAAAAGGAAAGCCTCCACAACACTTAACAAATGCTCAAAAGGATGCAGTGCGAAAATGCTCCTGGAAATATGCATTAATAGGAGATACCTTGTGTCATAAATCCTATGAAGGCATTCTTCTGATGTGCGTTAGTAGCATCAACAGTCAAACGATTGTAGAACAAGTCCACGAAGGACTTTGTGGAGGACATATTACACCTAAAGCAATGAAAATGAAGATTAGGTGCTTAGGCTACTACTGGCCACACATAGAGTACAACTGTATCTCCAAGGTCAAGACGTGTGACATTTGCCAAAGGCATGGCAATCTAATACATGTGCCACCTAACGAATTACACACAACACAAATCACATGGCCATTCCAAAAATGGGGATTGGACTTAATTGGACTAATAATGCCATCATCCTCTACTGGACATAGCTTCATTATCACAATAATTGAATACTTCACAAAATGGGTAGAAGCTATTCCCCTTAGGAAGACCACTTCAAAATACATTTGCACTTTCATAATTGAAAATATCATGACCTGTTTTGGTATTCCGATGACTATCATTATTGAGAATGGGTCGTAGTTTAGTAGTGTAGATACTAAAATATTCTGTGAAAGCTTAGGTATTAAACATGCATTCTCATCTCCTTATTACCCATAGAGCAATGGTCAAGCAAAGGCTACAAACAAAACTATCATCATGGTGCTCAAAAAGATGCTTAATCAGAGCAAGAAATGATGGCATGAATAGTTAGTCTACACATTGTGGGCGTATAGAATGACACATCGCACATCTAAGGTAAAACTCCATATAGTCTTGTATACGGATCTGAAGTTGTTTTACCTTTAGAATTATAGGTTTCCTCATTGCGGATAGCTCTCTTAAGCTTCCTCAATGAAAGTCAAAATAATGAACTACACATTACTGACTTTGATTTGGTGGAGGAGCAATGTGTCTGAATGCTCGATCAAATCAAATGGTACCAAGAAAAACAACGGAAATTACACAAACACAATTTGCACAAGTGCCCCATCAAAGAAGGAGAATTAGTCCTTAAAGACGCCCCTGAACATCCAGAAAAATTCTTAGCCAACTGGGAAGGGCCTTACTTGGTCACCAAGGTGTACAATAACGGAGCATTCAAACTTGTTGACATGGATGGGAATGATTTTGCTAATCCCACAAATCATCTGTACCTAAAATGGTACTATGTCTGATCAAACTAAGGTACGTAATGGTCCGGGAATCATGACTTAAAAATGATACCACAAAACGGTCCTAGGGCTATGACTTGAAACTGGCACCACAGAATGTCCTGGAGTCATGATAGTAAACTGACACCATAAAGCTCTATTTGGTATGATGTTAAATTGCCACATTTGTCTGCCATGATGTGAAACTAGCATCTAGAGTCCACTAAGACTATAAACTAGTTTACCTCTCCACAGTCCATTACAATTATAAACTAGCATTACACCGTCTGCTACAATGCTAAACTGGCATCGTTTGAAGGGTTATGACATGAAACTAATCCACAATAGTCCGCTAAGACTATAAACTCGCAACATCATCGATGACTAGGAAAAACTTGAAAATATGTGGCTACAATTGGTTGTACATGTTTCAAAAAGACTTCCTGCATGATTTGTCTCATGGGCCTTGATGAGGCTGATGCTGTTCATGATTTTGTTGGCTTTGAAAATTGTATGTAGTGGCTCCATATCCTTGTTTAAAGTGCTTAGTTAACCATTTCATTTGTGTTTTTCTTGTCTTCTTGGAGTTGTGTTTGTAGGATGACACGCCTGAGGCATTTGTACATAGATGCACTTCATCATGACAACAATGTATCACATTCTTCCTAACGCACGTAACTAGGTTAGTCAATCCGTTCATAAGTACATTCTCGATTCCTGATACATTCCCTATTCCCCATCATACCCTCTTATCCTATTCAATTACACCCCCTTGACACATCCCATTCACCTCAAAGATCTTGGTACATTGTTGCACACTGTGACTCTCTAAGAAGTTGCAATGCAAAACACAATATACAATGCATGATACAAAATGCAAGTGCTCGAAAACGAGCACAACACTAAAGCACGCTCTTTCAAAAGGACCCAACATAAGAAAATAAAATAATAAAAGAAAAAAAAAGAAAAAAAAACAAAGGAAAAACAACAGAAAAGAAGAAAGAAACAAAAAGAAAAAGAACAAAAGGGTCAAAGAGCAAAATGCATGGAAAATATCTTCATGACCCCATTGACATCATAAACCAAAGACTATTGTCATTCTCATATAAGTCCCAGGCGAGAAGGCAATTATCTTAAAAAACAGTTACACTCGTGTCTCAAAGAGACCATGTTGCACATCATTGCTTGGCTTTGGCTATTTACAACAGGCCTCGTAAACACTCTATAAGAGTCTCGTTTCTCTAAAGAACGCACCTCCTATGTCTTGGCTCCGAGTCTACTGAAAACTGCCTATTGACAAGGACCAAAGATATAGCTTGTTCACATGAGAGCATTTCTCTCCCACAACTCTGGCAGCAATTATAGCCCTTGATCAACTTTTGATTTTCCTAGTTACAACCAATCCCCTTTGCATCTTGAACTACACTTCCCCAATCCCATGTACTTTTGAAAATGGTGCGATGACATCCAGCCAAGGGCCGATGGATAATGCTTGGTACTTGGTTGTTCATGGTGTTTTGCACTTCTTTGTCGATGCCTCTCGGGTGGATTCCTCTAGACGTCAATAAAGAGGAACCAATGAAACACCACTAATTTTAGCCTAGCACTTTGAAACGAGAATGACTTAAGCGCTTTCCGACATTCAGGAGGTAAAACTTGACTAAGGCATGGAACTCACGCCCAACTTGTTCAAGCCAGCTTGCTCACGATGTCAAGCTAGCTTGCCCTCAACGTGACCAACTCCAACAGCTTTAAAATTAAGTCAAAGATGGTCCAATTTGAGAGTGCAACCTATCCTCAACTACCACTGATGTCTACTCCAGGTTTTAGCATCCAGAATTTAAATTTCGAGCCAAATTGAACACACGCTGCAACACATGTTGTGGTCATGCTGGCAGTGTAAGTCCAACATGACCAACTTTCACAGCCTCCAAACTGAGTCAAAATGACTTGATTTCAAATGTGCAAGTCATCCTCAAGGTTCATCGTCGACAACCTCCAGGCCCAACCTCTATAATCCCAGTTTTAAGTCCAAAATTATAGGTCATGCTATGGTCATGCTACAGTCACGTTGCATCATGAGTCCAGTGTGACCTACCTAAAAATGGCTCAAAACAAGGCACTTTCAAGCTTAATTTGTCAATCACAGTCAGGAAATCCTTACACTTCAAGAATCAGGCTTCAAAATTCAAAATTTGGTGAAAAATTACAAGTCTCTGGTCACTCACGCTGAGGTCATGCTAAAGTCATGCTGCAGCATGAGTGTGGCATGAGTGCAGCATGCGCACGCTAAGGACACACTGCAAGTAAATCAAGTCATGCTAGAAGTCCTGATCAGGCAACGACACCTCGAATAGCCATGAAACCACTCAAATCGATATCCTAAAGTAGTCAAGTCAGAGATCTAGAAGTTTCAAGTGAGCCAGAGCCAATTTCTCTTATTGCACATTATCATTTCATTGTAAATTTTCATTCGTGAACTGTTTAAGCTCTTACGCTCTGAATTGTATGTGCTTCCATGAGCGTACGCTAGCTTGAGTAAGTTGTCACACATTGTAAGATACAATGCACTTGGTCCAAAATGTAGCTTGCCCACACATGTCCAACTCACATGCAATTGTTCATTGGACACATGTCGCTAGATCCACTTTCCTCTCATCTCCCAGCCGTTGATCCCATTGTTGAATTCTAAACCCGAGCCTAGCCCAGCCCTATAAATACCTTGTCAATTCTCATAAATGAGGTTGGCAATTTTAAAGGTAGACGACTTAGGAAACTTAGACCAGCAATCCTTGGGAGCTTGGACACACTTGACTCCTAGCATCCAAGCACCTCTAAAACACATCACATCACCCTGGGGCTTGGCGCTTGACTTGCCATCTACACATGCAACTATGCTTTGACCAGTGCACATCTTTTCTAAGAAATACAATACAGTTAGTTTTTCCAGCCATTATATTGTTTACTCTGTTTTGCATTCAATTCATGTTTTTTTTGGCAATATTTTTCTGCATACGTTTCTGTTTACATTTTGTGCACACTATTTACATTTTGAACGTCAGTTATGATAACCCCAGTGCAAGCTATAATTTACACTCAGGGAAGTCCTTGGTTGATTTGTGTGCAGATCATCCAAGGTACTCTACCTTCATTTTCTTTTCTAGCTTTCCCTTGGGCGAAGGCAGGGTTAGCTGTGTCTACCCGACGATCTTTCGGTGTTTGTTTTCCCTTCCAGCCTTACATCAATGATTTAGGTTAGTATAGTAGGCTATAGTGAAGAAAGTGTAGCACTAGAGTTAGACATTTTTACTAGTAGCACCTTCAGACTTAGCTATCATTTTAGCATTTCTATACTTAGCCATTTTAGCATTTGTTATACTTAACTGCTTCTTTTTCAACGCTACACCTTTTGCATTTTTTCCATAGAAACATGAGTCTCGAAGAGCCTTTAACTTCTGACTCAAGCACAATAATTTTTCAACCTATATAGTAGTAATTCAAAATTAACATCCTTGGAATCAGAGGGTTCATCTTCATGGGAAGGTAATCTCTCAGGCTCCATAACCAATCTCTCAAGCACATGGTGCTCAACCAAGACAAATATAGCTTCCTTTGTGCAAAGCTCTAAGTAGGAATTCCCTTATACTGCCAAGAGTTAGAGGTAAAGAAAGGTTATGATCTTATACATCAGAATGGAAGGCAGTACTTCCCTACCCCTAACGATATCATCCCCCTCACCAAAAATTTTTGGTGGATGCTCAACCAACTCATTCAACTGAGTGGGTCGAATGAGCATGATGTAGCAATTGACTATGAGGAGCCCTTGTAGGATGGTTAAGAGGAATTTGAGGCTCACTAAAAAAATAAGAATTTATTTTATGTCTCTTTCCTACCACCCACCTCTAATATCGCTCCTTTGTAGCCTCAGTCATCTACCTTCTTTGAGGTAGCAACATCTCCCTTGTCACCACCTAGATCAACACCATCATGGCAAGCCATTAAGTGCATGCGTAATAGGGTGTAGGATCATTTGTTACCCCATCTTTTGTGGTTTTGGCATGGTATGTGCAATCCTCTATGTCAGCATCTGTGATTCCAACTCAACCTTACATGCACATAGTGCCAATGTCACAATCCCACATGAGACAGACATCATATTTCCCACTTGTCTCTATGGCATCCCCTACGATAGCCCATACCACAACCACATGGTGGGGGCCTGCCTTCGAGCCTTGGGCATAACACATTTAATAGTAGCATGTGTGATAGCGTTCATAGCACTACACTCAACAAGCATCCTACATAGTCACATAGCCTACAGTGGGGCCATGGACCACGCTAACAGCACAATAGGCTGCACAACCAATGTAACTAGCTACACTTACACTGAGCTTGGATCAAGCATTTTAGCTCATTTAAACACTCACTGAAGAGGTCAAACAACTTAAGTCCACCTCTTCTAATATGGTCCAAGTGATGAACTTCTATTGGGATGATTCCATTAGTCCCATTGTCCCATCGCTAGCCTTACCTTCTAGCATTTAACTTCCCTAGTTCACCAAATATAACGGTGAAGGGAACCCCCATGCCCATCTAGTGACCTTTCAATTTGAATGCCTTTTGTTATAGGCATGGCTACATGAGATCATTCGTGTGTTTGCCATGTCCCTAACTAATAAGGCACTAGACTAGTACTGCGTGCTCCACAAGGCCTCCATATCTTCATTGGACGATTTGCTTAGCTAATTTGTTACTTGCTTCAAGTACAACTTGAAGCCTAAGGCAATCTTAGACCAACTCATGTAGATCAAGCAGGGCCACTTAGAGCCCATTCAAAGTTCATCCAATGATTGAGTGCTACACTTAATGAAATCCATGAGCCTATCATAGAAACTCACCTACTAGTCATTTTCAAAGGTGTAGTAAAAAACTTCATTAAGTTGAAATTGTACTATCTTGCCCTGCACTCCCTGAGCCAGACATTCACTTAAATAAAGAGAATTTAGGATGTGGCAGAGGCTAGTAAGAATCTAGCCTACATGGCCTAACAAGAATTCATACATGAAGAAAGATAAGGAGAAAGGCAAGGTAACAACAACCGTTGCACTGGTGGCCAATGAGGCCAAGCAAAACAATGCCAAACCAATGGCCAAGGCAACCAAAGCCTTGGCCAATAACAAGGAAACTAGATCTGGCATTGCAATGACCAACTAATTTGCATCATTGACAACCATGGGGCAAGCTACCCTAAGGCCAAACTTTGAGTGTAAGAACCACTCAAAGTATACATCATTGCCCATTGAACCATCGAAACTATTGGGTTAGCTGTTTGTGTTGGGCATATCCAATATAAGAAAATGTTTGAAGATGCTTACAAGCATCATGATTGCTACTGTGACCTCCTCAAAAACCCATTAGTAGCCACACCATATGAGCTTCCAGTCCAAAAACACTTCAAGTTGGACCAATTCTACCATTATCATCAATTTCCCAGCCATGACATGGACTTCTGCATGGCCTTATGGGATGACATACAATGCATGATTGACTAAAGCCAACTGGTTCTGATTCAACCAATCCAATTCAACTGGAAAATCAATCAATGAAGGTCTACAAAGACCCTCTTAATGCAAGTGGTGTAAGCTATATTAGCATTAATGATGACATAGGACTAGCACAAGAGCCATTTTTGGTTTGTGTGTCATCTGATAACATTGGAACCTCTTTGGTGTCAACCAATCCAAGGATACCTTTTGTCATTAGAGCAACACCTCAAGCACCCATGACATCCTTTGTGGTTACGACCCCACAACATGTTGTGGCAACTACAACCTAAACAACCTTTTTTGTTAGGATGTCACAATGTGCAGACCCTTTTCCAAGTCTAGTGGTGGGCACTACAACAAGCCTTGCTTGCTTAAGGCCTCATCTCGCATACAAAACTAGGTAGTCAAGGTGGTAGCCCATGAGGCCAAATGAGCATCTCACTGACCGAATGATGAGGAAACACATGGCGTTATATTTTCCTAAGACTATCCCCTTATCTACTATTCCTATGGCCACATTAACCAAATTTTCTACTGTAAGCGATCAACAACTGAGCACTAAGGCTTATAAGTAAGCAAAATAAAACAAGCCCAAATCTCCTCCCAAGAGATCCACCTTTTGGACTACATGGAAGAGATGAAGGCTAACAAGGCAACTAATAGCAGTAAGGACTTTCTAGACATGTTAGCATAAGTCAAGTAGGTTCTTAAACAAAAAAATACAACCTTGAGCCTATATGACTTGGTGATGACCTCCTCCACTTATCGCAAAGCACTAGTTCACATGTTGGCCTCCATTCTTATCAAGGAGAACATCCCAATGGATGAATAAGCCATCCATGTTGTGATGCTTCCTTCTCCACCTTAGGAATCGAGTCCAACGCCTCTAGCATTTCATGATGAGGTAATCAACGTATACCCTGAAAAGGGTGAGGTCATTACTACACTGATGTTTATAACCATCCATGTAGGGCAATGCAAGATTTGCAAGGCACATGTCAATGACAGGGTAGCAACCAATGTCATCCCATTCCCAATCATCGAAAAACTTGGTATGGCTGACTATATCCAAGTCACAAAGACAACATGCCTTAAGTCCTTTAACAGGTCATGCATTGTCATGAGAGGAATAGTCACAATAGCCTTCGTGGTAGGGGAGAAATTATCCACCATCGCCAAATTCATTCTCATCGGGGAGATGCCTAGTTTTAACCTAATTTTGTGGAGGCCTTGGCTAGCCTCATTACAAGCCATCTCCTCATCCATTCATCAAGAGATCCACCTTCCATATGAAGGTGGAGAAGTGATCATACATGGTGATAACTTAGTCCCTCCAACCATCAACAACATTGATGTAGACCAAGGGTCGAAGGTAGAGTTCCTTGATCATACGTTGCCTGTGGAGGACAAGAGTCAACCTTGTTTGGTAGACCCACCTAAAAAACAAAAAGAGGCTAGTACCCTCCTTGTGGAGACTTTATGGGTAGAATTATCCTTTAGCATCAACAATGAAGGTATAGGTGAACACTGCCTCATGCTGCCTAGGCACTATGCACCCCCTAATCCACATTAGGTTAGGAAGCGACTACATGGCTAAGGTACTCCCTTAGCACATCATATGTTAGGTGTTTACTTGACCTTAATTTTTCCCATGCTCCATTAGCCCTATTAGCCTTTTGCTTGCACAATTACATTCTTCATGGTTGCTCACATTTTACATTATTCACTTTGGTATGCAATTTCCTCTTTTGCTTATGCATTGTCATTTAGACTTCTACATATTAACAAAACATAAAAAAACACATAAAAATTATAAAACTAAAATTATATATATAAAAAAAAACAAAACAAAAACAAAAAAACAAAAAAGTGTGGGGGGGGGGGTGCCTGAAAAGGCCTTAATTTAGCATGTGGCCCAAAAAGGCCTTAAACTAACATGTGACCTGAAAATGCCTTAAACTAACATGTGGCCCAAAAAGGCCTTAAACTAGCCCATAGCCTATAAAGGCCCTAAACTAGCACATGGCCTACCACAGCCTAAAATTGGCAACCTGTCTTGCATCGCTATGGTCTGAAAAGACCTTAAACTAGCATACAGCCCACCATGGACTAAAATTGGCACCTCATGGCCCACCATGGCCAGAAAATGGCAACTGCTTCCTTTTATTCGTGGACTGAAATGGCCTTAAACTAGCAATTTCCATGGCTAGAAATAGCCTTAAATTAGTAATGGCCCTTCTTCCATGGTCTTAAACTAGCATGGGGTCCACAAGGGGCCTAATCACACCAACTAGTAACATTACCCACATTAAATAGTCAACAAAATAACATGAAGTTTCACACACATAGCAAAAAACATAAGTTGTATTATATCTGTATCAATAAGAGTACATAGCATGACTATGCAACAAAAATGGTTAAAATGCAAAATTTTCCATTAGCAAGGCTACATGAGGTTAGCTTAGCCAGTGGTGTCTAGCAGGGGTTAAGGTTCCTCCTCCTCCACTATTGCTCCATCAAGGCTTGTACTATCACCTAATGCTTATCTCAAAACAACGCAAGTGCAAAACTACAATACAAAATTAACATGCAAATCTGACACATAAAAAAGCATAAAAGGCAAAAGAAAAACTAACTTGAGAGGATCCTACATTAAAATTTTGAGGCAATCTATCAAGTCCCTTCTACAAGTGTTAGAGGATCTCAACCTTTGATAATCACATCCAGTCCTCTTGGTTGAAGTCAACATTTGCAAGGATCTTGTCCTCATCCACAATAGTTCATTCAAAAGGTTGCATAGAAAAGGTGGCTATAGAAGTCTCCCATGAGGGTGGGGTAATCTCTTACTCTAGGGAACCACTAACCATCGTGTGTTAGGCAAAAAACTCTAAGGCTCGACTCCCACCAATCACCTTAATGAACATTTCAAGGTAACAAGCCTTCATAGACTCATTCTTGAGTTGTTATTAGTAGGCATCCCACTCCCAGTTGTAGTGGTGCTTGTGGTTCTTTTGCATATGCCCCCATTTACACACCTTGGCACTGAAGCTCTTCCACTCCTCATTATTCTGGGAGAGTAGATCCATCTACAACCTTTGCTCAATGATTTCCTAGGTAGCCTCATTCTTACCTTAGATCACCAACTAGTACCTAGTGTAGTCTATCTCTAATGTTTTCCAGGTATCATCCTTCTTTGTGCATGAGCTAACAAGAATTCATAATGGGACTATATATCCTTATTATTTATGGTCAAGCTTTCCATTGCCTCCTAGAGCTCATGCATGCATTTCCATAGGTGCTCATTCAAGTGCCTACAGGTCCACAACACCTTCACACTAGAAAGCGTGCACTTTCTCACTACCTCATACACATGGTGAGGCACCTGCTCCACCTTAGGAGAATAATTAGGGATGACATCCATGTGAATTATCCAATTTGGATCCCAGTGAAGCTTAGAGCCTATTAGCATACAACAAACATACCAATATTAGTAACAAGCTAAGCCATAGAATTAGTAAAGTAGTTCAAGCAAAATGACATGCATACTGAGTTTGGGATCAACTTGTTGTATGTAGTTCACCATGTCCTCCATGATGAACTCCATGAAGGAAAATTTATCTGGTGACTTTGCCCATCACTTCATGTGATGGGTAGGTATTAGTGGTGGATCACTGGTAGGAAGGTTTGAGGCTGCAATGTTGATGGGATGCGATATTGCATCCATCACGATATCGCATCCCCCATGATATCACGTATGTGATATCGCAATGCACCGTCAAATCTATAAATAAGAGGCAGCTCTCCCTTGTTTCTCCTTCTAGGCCTAAACCATAGTAAAGCTCTGGCAGTTTTACCTCTCCAATGATAGAATAATTTCCATGTTCCCGCAGTAGGAGCTCCAAAGTGAACTGATCTTTATTTGAGCAAATATTGTACCTGAACACAAGTTTTTGTACGGAAATAAAGACAAACTTCTTGGATAAACCTTGCAGTGCATGAAATAGGCTAAATAGGCTAAATAGGACTTTATTTATTGTTATTTATTGTTTATCATTTAAATGCTTTATTAGTCATTAAATCTCTCTCAACACTTCTCTCCTAGTTAAGTGCATTCAGTACGACCACTTCGAGCACGTGCATTATGCTTGGTGATCCCAGCAATGACTAGCATTTGGTAACCAAGGTTGCATTGGTTCAAGGTGTGAATAGTAAGTGGGAATGGATACTGATGCTAGGTTAATTAAGGCTTAGTTAGTTAGTTAAAGTTAGTTAATTAGTCTCTTCACCCTTCACCTTATCATCATAGGAGATAAAACAGAAAAGACATAAAAATCATATACCTCAGACTTACTTAACCATACAACCATGAAAAATACAAGTCTGGGAAGACAACGAATGATTAACCTTAAGTGTTCCATAAGGCATGTAGGCACTTAGTCTATGGAGTTTGACCAGATTGCACATGTAATGCTCGTATTCGTATGGTTGAGTGTAGGGATACCTCACCACTCATCATTGGCACCGTTGCATGGGACTAAGTGTTTGTGCGCTAAGTAGAACATAGGAAATTATCCACATCATTGAGAGCTTAAAAAAATCCTTAAGGTTAATTCAACAAAAAATTATATAACGGTTAATCAGCACACCGAATAAATAACAATGTCTTCTTCTTCAAACAAGAGCACTTCACCACCTAGGGACCATACAAGAAACAGCCGGCAGTCTAAAACACATAACCAAAATCCGCCAGTTCTTTAATAGTATCAGGTGGTATATACTCATCATGATGAGTATATACCTGATTTTACTTTTATCCTCCATTAGGATGAACAACTCCACTGGAGAGATTTGCAAGGTAACATAGTGTTACCTCCAAATAGTGCAGTCACCAACATGCTCCTCCATGCTTTGGCACAGATAGGCATGACATAGCTCTATGTTGAATACGTTATAGGTGATTTTGACACAAGGGATTACCATCCCACAGCCACACAATGTTTAAGGGACTCAAGGTAGGAAAGCCACCACACATTGTTGAAGGTCAAAGGGGTCCCGCACATCCTAAGAGAAATTGAAGATGGTGAACGACTTATAATGGGTTCTCCATCAAATTATGTTCCCCCTCCTAACAATAGTAAGGAGGTTGGGTATCATAACCTATGCTCCACGATACACAACCCTGGTTCTAATCCCCGTGAATGCCAACTATTCACTGAGGGAAGAAAAACACATGACAAGGATGGTCATTCTGATCGTCATCATGATCGGGGTAGGGAACACCGAAGAGAAGGTAGGAGACATTGTCATGGTGATGGCTCTCCTTCTTCTTCCCCTTCATCACATCATTCACCCTCTCCTTCCACATCAGGGCACAGTCATAAAGAGCATAATGGTGAGGATAAAGGTAAGCAAAATGAGAGACCTTGATGAGAGAGTTGAGAGAGAGGACGAGGGAAGTCTAGAGAGTCTAGGCATGAAAGAAGGGAAAGTAGGGAACAACGTAGGCATGATAGACGTCATGAAAGAGATGATCATGATGAACCCCTACTTGCCACCTGAAGTATGCTAGACATCATGAAGGTAGTAAGAATCCCCACATCGCATCAAAAAGATAGTTGGATCAAGAGACTAGATATGAACAATATTCCACACTTCGAAGGGGGATACAACGCTGATCTGCAAAATAGTTTATAGGCATTCCATGATGCCTGGGCATTGCAAAACATAGAAAATAAGTGGTAGAAATTAAAGTTGTTTCCTAGGACACTCATAAAGGAAGTAAAGAGTTGGTACCAGTTCTTAGAACCGAAACCATTAGGAGGTGGAGTACGATGTTAGAACTCTTCAATGATAAATATCAAACATACTCTAGAGTGTCTAACTTGTGTAAGTAGATCCAAGGATGGAAGTAGGGTAATCACGAACCCTTGGATGCTGCCATGGGCTACTACTATGCATTGCTACATTGTTGCTTGGGCCATGGTTATGCATACCGGGATCAACTCTGCCACATCATAGATGGGCTAAGGTACGAAACTAGGAGAACCCTTGGGACTTATGCCCAAGAGAGATTATCAGAACTTAGATCCCATGAAGTTCATCGATTGATGGAGCAAGTAGCTAAAGAAGAAGGGAAGCTATGAAAAAGAGAAAGAGCAGAAGAATATAACCGCGATCCTTCCCTCCGGAAGAGGGGAGTAATATTTTGCGATGAAGAGGATGAGTCACCAATCGAGGAGTTAGTGAATAGAAAAACCTTGTCACTCCAAAAATTAACAATGGAAGTATCGGCTAAGGTAGATGAAATATAGAGCTCCTTAGACAGTAAAATTGAAACTATGCTAAAGATTGTAGAGGAATCTGAGGAATGAAGTAGTGATAAGGACAAGAAAAAGCAGAGAGATTCAGACCCTACACGTAACAAGGGTAATGGAAAAATGAATATCTCCGATGAGGTTGTGGATTCAGATACAGACAATGATGGTGGATGTAAGATCTACCAATATGACCACCCTAAGGGATGTTTTCCAATCATCTCACATCTAGAAGAGTCTGGGGTGTATGCACTCAACCTGAGACTTAACAGACGATAGACACCCCGAAGGTTACCTTATCCCCAAGGTAACTGAAGGTAGTTCCACCAACTATTAACATACTATCCAAGTGGAACTCCGCCACAACCTATTAGGCAACACTAGCAGTGGCAACACTTGTAGTCATGGGGGATGCCACCACCTAGGCAACAATACCCTTATTGGAAACTAGATCCTTATGGCTACTACGTGCAGCAACCGATTTCTCCAAGTGACTCCATGGGTCATGCAACTCTACAACATCACTACCCAGATTAGGAATATTATCAAACTCCCTCTCCCAGAAGGGACACTCCACATGTATATCATCCTCCAAATCCATCTGCACCTCTCATGCTAGTAGCTCCACCACCAACCACTCCAACAACGCCAAGGGTATCTCCCACTCAACCGCAACAACTGAATGTCATGAGGGCTTCCAATTCTCACTTCTTAGTTGGTCCTAACAATATTATGCCAAAAGATCTTTCTTTAGAACCAACAATCCAACTAAGCCCTCACCCCCACAAGTGGTTGACCATCTACAAACCGCCATACCAAATAAGGTTTCAAGACCCCCTTCAAACCAAAAATTGCATCCAATGCACACTGTTACATTAACACATACCGTTACCGACTAGATTAAGGTAGGCCACATTCTCAAGAAATTATCTGATCTTGGGAGTCCCCTAATTTATCTTCAAGTCACTAGGAATGAACCTCATAAGGCTCTTCTTGACTCAGGCTCCGGAGTCAGCTTAATCTCACAAGAATTGTATAAAATCTAGAACCTGCCTCCACTCAAGAAGAGCAGTATTCACTTAGAGTTGGTTGACTAGTCCATCACTGTTTCCTTGGGATAGGTTGAGGACATTGTTACCACAGTGGGTGGTTGGTCATACCTACCTGATTTCTTGGTGATCTAAATAAACAATGACAAAGGGGATTTCCCAATAATAATGGGAAGGGCATGGCTGAGTATAATAGATGCATACCTAGGAATCCACAATCCCTAGAAATATCCAAGAAAAATACTTTTGGAAAGATTGAGAGGAAGAGAGTTCCATGCATTGCATATAGTGACACAAGGTGTCATTGCATGTAGAAATCATGGGTGATTCAAAGTTTAACATTGCTTGCATGCAATCGGTGTGCACAAGATATTGACATACAAAAGTGCCTATATGCAGCAGCCAGACAACAAGAAAACACCCAATGGCTGATGGCTGATCAAGAGAGCAACTCGATAATGTGCATGGAACTAACTGAGGGGATAACTAGTGCTTACATTAAAAGAACAGACATACTAGAGCAAGTTCGTTGCCAACTTCCAACCCTTAACTTCAAAAACATTAATTGGGGGAAGTTGGAGATTCCTAAGGAATTTAGACAAGAGCCCCTAGACCTAAAACCATTACCCACTGGTTTGGAATACATGACTCTTGAAAATGGAAAATCGGTAATTATCAACGCAAAACTTATCCCTAAGAAAAAAGAAAGCCTATTGAAAGTAATCAATAAATGATTAAAATCCTTTGCCATGTCATATCTTGAGCTAACCAGAATAGACCCTAGGATATGCCAGCATAGGATTTACATGAACCCCTCCATGAAGCCTTGAAAACAACCACAGAGATGATTGAACCCAAAATTCTAAACAAGTAGTAAAAGAAGAGATAGAACATCTCCTCAAGGCTAGGTTCATATATCTCATTGCTGATAGTGAATGTGTTAGTCCTCTAGTAATCGTGCCTAAGAAGGGAGGCAAATGGAGGGTATGTATAGATTTTGGGCTACTGAACATGGAAACATTCAAAGATCATTTTACGTTATCATTCGTCGACCAAGTCTTGGACACTATAGCATGGCATCGCTATTATAGTTTTCTAGATGGGTATAGTGGATATAATCAAATACGAATAGCACCAGAAGATCAAGCCAAAACAATGTTCACCAGTCCCTGTGGAACGTTTGCATATAAGCAAATGCCATTAGGCTTGTGCAATGCCCCTGCCACGTTCCAACGTTTAGTCCTACGCATATTTCAACAACAAATAGGAAATGGAGTGGAAGTCTTTATGGACGACTTCTCCACTTACGGGACAAGATTTGATCAAGCCCTAGAGTGGTTAGAGCAAGTGCTAAAATGATGCATTGAAACCAATCTAAAGCTCAATTGGCAGAAAAGCCATTTGATGGTTCAAGAGGGCATAGTACTAGGGCATAAGATTTCGCAATCAGGAATAGAGGTAGACCCGGAAAAAGTTAAGGTTATCCAAGGAATCACTCAACAACTAGAAATGGTCAAAGATATTTGGTCATTCCTTGGACACATTGGCTACTATAGGAGATTCATTGAGAACTCCTCCAAGATTGCCAAACTGTTAGTAGAATTAAAGAAAAAAGATGCACCCTTTGAATGGACCATGGAATCTGAACGAGCATTCCAAACTCTAAAACAAAGGCTTGTGAAAACCCCTATTCTACAAGCCCCTGACTGGTCTAGACCATTTCATATAATGACCGACGCATCTAATTATTCCTTAGGAGCCGTACTAACATAGTTAGATGAACAAAAACATCCTTATTACATCCACTGTGTGAGTAAGAATATTGTTGGTGCACAACTCAACTACACAACTACCGAAAAGGACTTAATGACTGTAGTGTTTGCACTGGACAAATTTAGGCACTATGTGTTGGGCTACAAAGTGTACATTCATACAGATCATAGTGCAATTTGGTTCCTTATGAACAAGCCAATGGTTAGCCCTCGTATTATACGTTGGTTGGTAATCCTTCAAGAGTTCAATTTAACAATAGTAGATCGAAAGGGTACCAAGAACGTAGTTGCCGATCATTTTTCTCGTTTGCGTTGGGACAACAAAGAGGATGAATATGCCATATTTGATCATTTTCCTGATGAAACCCTCTTTGCCAGTGTAGTGAGTAACCAACCCATGGGAACAAATTGGTACAGTAGCATTCTTACTTATCTCCTTTTCCACCAAACACCACAGGGGTTGGACTTTAGGAAGAAGTAACGATTTCTTCACAAAACCAAATACTTCATGAAAATAAAGGGACAACTCTATAAATTCTATCCTGATGGCTTGGTTCGATGGTTTGTGCCTGGTGAGGATCAATTAAGAGTTCTCCAGGATGCTCATGAGGGTCCCTGTGGGGGCCACTATGCAGGAAGATGAACAACCATTAAGATCCTGCTTCTAGGATATTACTATCCAATGCTATTTCGGGATGCCCATCAATTTGTCCAATCCTATGAGCACTATCAACGGGATGGTGGAATGACTACTAGAATGGAGGATCCGCAACAATGGATTCAACCCTTGGAACCCTTTGACATTTGGGGAATAGATTTTATGGGGCCTATTACACCGATGTCCAATGGGAAAGCTTATATCATTGTTGCTGTTGAACATTTAACCAAATGGGCTGAAGTAGTTGCTATACCAAATTGCACATCATCTACAGCTACACGATTTGTACACCAACAAATCATAAATAGGTTTGGCGTTCCGCGTGCACTCATCTCTGATAATGGAACACATTTTATGAGTGCAACCTTTCGCAAGTTAATGCAACACTTAGGCGTTGAACATAAATTGACCACACCTTATCACCCCCAAGCTAATGGCCAAGCTGAGGTCACCAATCGGGAGATTACGAGAATAGTAACAAGAACAATTAGCAAATTTAGGCAAGATTGGAGCACAAAACTGAACGATGCTCTCTGGGCATACCGCTCCACTTGGAAACTCCCTATAGGCTACTCTCCCTATGAGTTGGTGTACGGAAAACTCCCAAAACTTCCAATTCAAACTAAGCTTCGTACACTGTCCATGGCATGTGACCTCCACCTTGACCTTGATCTAGCACAAAAACAAAGATTGACATCTCTAAACATGCTAGACGAGAATCGATTGGTTGCCCTATCATCAAACGAGATACACAAGGCACATAACAAACAACATCATGACTTAAAAATTTGAAGGGTTAAGTACCAACCAGGAGACAAGGTCCTTTACTAGAACCCCGCGCATGTACCACAACGTATGAAATTTTAAACATTGTGGGAAGAACCCTACATTATCCATACAACCTTTCCCTTGGGAGGCATGACAATATACAAGCCTGAAACCCTTGATAAGAAATTACTGGTCAATGTGCAATAAACCAAACCTTTCCATGAATCAAGAATAGCGAGTGCACATTACACCTCTGATGGAAGACAACCACGCTCCTTATTTTGGATCTCTCCCTTTCCATTCAGTCATGGGGTAGATGGCCACCTGTGCTAATAAATCGAGGCCCTCATTTCTTTTTAGTTCTTTTTATACATTTTTGTTTTACAAATTTCTTTACCTTTTCTTGTTTTTGTTTTACAACATTAGTATACTTTTTCATTTTGTGTGTGTGTGTGTGTTATATCCATCTTGTAAGTTTGTCATTTAATAAGTGTTCTTCATGATCGTATGAACTATTTTTATATTGATTGCTAATGTTTGATTTTTACCTTTAAGTTATGATGTTGATACTAAGGTATGGTTCTTTTGATATAGCAGGTAATGAGTCCACTTCATCCATACATCCACAAATTTCTATGGTCTCTCTCAGCTTGGAAATGTATAGTCCCTTTCTAAATAATAAATATTAATGAATCGGTGACTGGGCACTTCTCAAACTAAGGAAGGACTCAAGGATTGAAAAGGATGTGACTTTAAGGGAACTTGATGCATTTGTGTTGGCCATTCTCTTGGGTGCTTGGATGTGTTCTTCTTGAGTTTTCTTACCGTTTCGACGTTATCCAATTATCAGGAAGCTGAGCTAATAAAAATAACAAAGTCTTTGCATGGTGTGGTTCTCACATATAAACACATAAAACAAAAAAAAACAAAAAAAAACAACAAAACAGTGAGAATTCAAAGCACACCCCTTAGACGAAATAATCATTTGGGCTACAAGCACTAGTTATGAAACTAAAATAAAAATGTTCCCTCTAAATAAGGCCCTTCTCGCTTCCTATTCTCTCCTCCTTGTTTCGTCGGAATAGTGGTGGCTCTTGGGTGAAGGTATTCTTGTTACTTCAAGGGGATGGATTGGCCAAATGCATTAATGCAAAGTCACTGGATGTGATTTGTGTGAGGCCGGACTTGGAATGGGATCTACTAAGTCACATTAACCATGAACTACACAAGGGGTTGTACACCACCTTGTTCTTGAGATTCCATTCCATTCTCTTCTCTCCATCCTTCTCTCCATTGTTCACCTCATTGTTAGTTGTATCATTAGTGTATATGTTGGTTGACGCATTATTTTATTTTTGGTAAATTCTTACGGTTAAGACTTTAACTCTTGTTCCAAATGACATTCCCAGAGCCTACGAACTCTTTGAATGTGGGTTTTTTAGGGCATTAAGGGCATGAGCCTACTTTGGGGAGGACCCATCGACATTCCTATTTGGTGCACCAATTAAATTCTTTCCCTTAACATTTTTGCAATCCATTCTCTTTTGTTCATTTCCATCTTGACATCCATTTCATTGACATTATAGTTGCCTCTTTTTCTCCATCTTTCTTATTCCCTTTCCTTCTCCATTCTATCACTACCAGAGGTTCGCTCTCAGTCATGGGGCTCCGGACTCAAATTTTTTCGATTTTCTCCTAACCCCTACACCTTCGGTAGTCATCGCTATGATATCTCCAGATCCGTATCGGCCATACCACAACTCAGCCAATGGACCTTTTACCAAAGCAAGGTATCAATTGCATTATAATTCATTTACCCTTACTAATATGAAGACTGTGTTGTGTGTGCAGATGACAATCATACAAAAATAGATTGGATCTAGAGAGAACACTTGGAATGGAGTAGTGCTGAAGCAGCTATGCAAAGAGAAAGACCGATGGCGTGCTTACGGATGGACAACGAAAGGTGCAATCTTGGTGTTGGCAGCAACAAAACTTCTTTCTCTCTCTCTTTCTAAGCTTCCAAATAAGGCCTAATGTCAATGTATAAGGTGTTCACTCTTGTTGTCGTGAACACCAATTTTTTCTTGTCTTGTAATGATGATCCGTTCACATGTCATCCCATTAGTCCCATTTTGAGTCAATAATCCCATATTGTCCTAATATTTTGTAAGGAACTTGAGGAAGAGTTTTTATTCAATCATGGGGGTATGATGGGATGCGATATCGCATGGGCCACGATATCACGTCTTCCCCTACGATATCGCATACGCGATATCGCAGTGCACCTTCAAATCTATAAATAAGAGGCAGCTCTCCCTTGTTTCTCCTTCTAAGCCTAGACCATAGAAAAAATTTTGTAGTTTTACCTCTCCAGAGATAGAATAATTTTCATGTGCCCATAGTAGGAGCTCCAAAGTGAACGAATCTTTATTCGCGCAAATATTGTACCTGAACACAAGTTTGTGTACGGTAATAAAGATGAACTTCTTGGATAAACCTTGCAGTGCATAGACTAAGCTAAATAAGCTAAATAGAACTTTATTTATTGTTATTTATTGTTTATCATTTAAATACTTTATTAGTCATTAAATCTCTCTCAACCCTTCTCTCCTAGTTAAGTGCATTCAGTATGACCGCTTCAAGCATGTGCGTTACACTTGGTGATCCCAGCAACGACTAGCATTTGGTAACCAAGGTTGCATTGATTCAGGTGTGAACAGTAAGTGGGAACAGATACTGATGCTAGGTTAATTAAGGCTTAGTTAGTTAGTTAAAGTTAGTTAATTAGTCTCTTCACCCTTCACCTTATCAGCATAGGACATAAAACAGAAAAGACACAAAAATCATATACCTCAGACTTACTTAACCATACAACCGTGAAAAATACAAGTAAGTCTGGGAAGACGACGAATGATTAACCTTAAGTGTTCTGTAAGGCGTGTAGGCACTTAGTTTGTGGAGTTCGACCAGATCATGCGTGTAATTCTCGTATGCGTATGGTTGAGTGTAGGGATACCTTGCCACTCATCAAATGTAAACACAATGCAAAACTTAATAATAACTAAGTAGTTAAAGGATTAAGAGCAAAAGGAAAAAGCAGATGATAACACAAAGTGCTTAACAAGCAAGCCCTCAGATGTCAGTGCAAGTGGGTCTCCCAGCTACACATTGTCAAAGAGGTTGGCGAAGTCACCCTCAAGGTGGAACAACCCCTTCACATCAAACTATTGGGAGATCTTTGGGGCCTCTAGTGGCTCCTCCCTGTGAACTACTTCCTCTTCAACCTGAGGAAGGGTTATATCCATCGTTCTTGCTATCATCATCATTAGTTCTTTAGTAGCCCTTTTTCCCAACTCACATAATATAGTAGTATTAGCATAGCATAATAAACCAAAAACAAAAAAATTATATAACCCAAATGCATCTATGATGTCCATTAACTTGCAACCATCAAACAGAGTGTGTGTATCTTGAGGCAAACTTCCATGAAGCCTACTCATCCAACTACAAGGGGAGTCTCCTCTGTTGGGTGTAGCCTCTTGATTTTTTCCTTGGAGAACCCCACTATCTCTGTGATATACCACTTTGCCCTCTTTACATCCCTAACAACCATTGACAACCATTGGTGGACACTCACCTATGTTGTCATGGGAATATGGTGACTATGACCTCCATAGATGTGCCTTTGTTGTAACTAAATATGACTCCTCAATCCCCTCTAGAGGGTCCTACACATGAGTGGTAGCAAACAAATGCTTGATCCATGGCTTGGACAACTGCTCATGATCCTGCACAATCCAACGCCCATTGTCTCAGATCACTAAGAACTTTGCAAGCCTTCGTAGATAGGCTACAAAGAATGCAAAGTGAAAATGAGATCTTGCATGGACATTATGGAAAAGCCTAATGATCTCTACCTATAACTTGGAAATGGTAGAAGAGGCATAATTAAACCTAGTGCCCTCCTCTAAAACCTCTTGCATCACTTGTGCCTGCTCTACCCCAAGGACCTTTCCTTAGGAGAGTAGCTTAGAAAATGCATGGGCACAAAAAAGAGGGTAAAGCCTTCAAACCTTAGGCACCTACACGTTCCCAACCACAATGCCTTTACAAGAGCAAGTGATCCCCAACCACTCCTCAATCTCCTCTCTCTCATCTACCTCTCAATTGGGCTTGTTAATGATTAACAGGCCCATAGAGGGAAGACCAAAGAAATCAGCAAAGAAGGCATCGTTGAGCTCTAAAACTACCCTCACTCCATGCATGTGAGTAACAAAGTAGTAGGCATCATGGCTAAAGGAGTTAATGATGGTCACCATCTTGGCCACTAGTGTGCTTGGGCTAAGGGCCAAGAAAAGTTCTATCAACCTAGCATGCGTAAGCTGACTAGTTAAAGCCTTTGAGGCCTGATAGCACAACCACTCTTGTACCTCCTCCATGTCACCATACTTCATAATGAGGGTGGCCTCACTATGGCTAGTGGTGACCACTGTTACCTCTCCCAAAGCAATGACACCTATAACATAGGTAAACTTAACGTTAGCACTGTGTAATTAACGCATGTGTGAGAACAAGCAATAAGATCCAAGCCAACATAATGAATACTCAAGTGGAACAAATGACATGTGTGATGTAGGTGGTGGCACAATAAGCTCTCTAAAGATGGGCTTACCACTAGCCCATCCCTCATTAAGCCAATCATAGGTTCAGCACCACTCAAATGCATTCGGCTAATGGGTAGGTAGTTCTCTAAGTCCTCCTCCACCTATTCTATAACTACCTCTTGAAAGCTTGGACTAGAGGAAAATACCTCTAGCATGGTATGGGTCAAAGCGAGAGCCCCTGTCTCATCATTGAGTCCTTCATCATCAACTTTAAATCTAGCATTAAACATCTGTAGTCAATAGTTAGCAAATCTAGCATGGCTAATGAGAGTGAGATATAATGAAAAGCAATAGCACTTACCCTCTAGCACAATATACAGTCCTAGGTGGGTTCTGGAAGATTATATGCATGTGCATGGCAATGAAAAGGGTATTTCTCTTGTTATAACAAGAGAACTCTAGCATGCTCCAAATCCTAGCTAAGGGATGAATGCTCCTAGGGCCTAGTCTTGGACTACCTGCTTGATCACCACTAGTCACGGGCTCATTAGACATGAATTGTAATATGTCCTAGTTTGCCTCGACCAACAACATCTTGATGATGGCACTTACAGCCTCCATTGCCAAGTGTCACCACATGATCACACTAAAGTGCTACAATAGGTAAGCTAGGAATTCCCTCACTCCTAGCCAAAACCACAATGCCTAATGGCCCAGCTTCATGTTGGGTGCAGGCATGTTGGATCTGGGCTAGTTGATGCAAGATAGGATGCTGATGACTTCTACAACCACTAAGATAGGTTTTAGTAGCACCCTGTAATCGTATAACAGCAAATGAATGTAGTTTTAGCACATAATAGATTGCATTTTGGCATAAAGTATTCACTTAGAAAAATTAGCAAACTTAGCTTACAATAGCATAACTTAGAAATATATCCTTAGGGTCCCCCATGGGGCCCTATGGGCATAGGACATCAATACATATTTGATGTGCCTGGTGCTCATTAGGGTACAACAATAACATAGCATTAGCATTTTATTTTACATTCACACCAATGTGGTTTGCACATCCTAACATTTGTATGTCCAACTTGCAAAATTAATATTTTTGCATAGCTTTCATGCATTTAGCATTTTTTTCTTTTTTTTTGCATAAGGCATTCATACCATTGGCATTTTTTGGCATTTGGCATCTTGCACATTTGGGATTCTAGTTTTGTGCTTCTTCTATAGATTTTCTCAAAATGTTTCCAACTCTAGGTGATTTAGCAAGATATTTAAAAAAAAATCTAACTATCTGCTACGCTTCCTAGGGAGTGTGGCCAAGAAATCGCTAAAATTTTCTAACTGTCTGCTATGCTCCTAAGGAAAGACATGGCCCCAAAACAAGCAAAAAAGTGACAAAAAAAAACAACAAAGAGAATTACTATTTTCTAACTATAGAGAGTGTAACATCTTATTACATCCAAGATAAATGTGGGTTATGCTCCTTGGGGAGCGTAGCCATTAGCACTTGAACCCCCATCATCATGTCTCCTTCACTGTGCCACCTAGTGCTATTGCGCACCAATAACATGTGGTAGGGGAACTCACCATGGCCATTGGCTAGGCAATCTCCCTAGCAGAATTCACCACCTCACTATGGCTACTACCCCTGTGGCCATAGCGCTATCCCTTCCCTTGACCCTACAGCTTTCTCCCCATGTGTCCCTATGATGCTCAATCCTCCCTTTGTCGTTACCCTACATTACCTTGCATTACAAAATAAGCAAAGGTAGAACCCTGTCCCCTAGTTGTAGCTATTTCTTAGCCATAACTCTTATTCCAATCTGCCAATTACCCTCACCCATGCACCAACATAAAAATAAAAAGGAGATAAAGAGATCCTGGCCACGCATGCCTTGGCTGTGGCATTTTTTATCCCATTCTATGTCTTCCATGTGGCATGGTCCTAGAGAGGGAAATCCCAGTCCATTGCTAGGTCAAAACCCTTATTTCTTTTTCCTCTCCCTCGCCCCCATGTGCCACATTCCTCAAATGTACCAAATCCCTCATAACTCATGCATTGCCCCTTGTTCCATTCACCACAAACAATCAATGTAGACAATCACAATAAAATGAAATATTAATAGAGATAGAGATCCACAACCCATGCACATGTTTTCTCCTCCTAGCTATGGCTACCAAGGTGGCCACAATGGTGGCAATCCTTACCAAGGTAGGTTGTCCCATGACCCAAACCCCAAACCCAAGAAAGAAAAGCCAAAATGCGAAGAAAAATGGTACAAAAGGAAAAAGTTTAGTGATCATACCTGGCCTTCAGTGGCACTCTCCTCTCCACCACCTACACTCACAGTAGGTGTTCTAGGGCTCACCTTCCCTCTTCCACATTAACAAGTCTAGGGTGTTGATGGTCGTTGCAATGTGTCATTCTTGTGCTACGCTCTGGTCACTGCACTTTACTTGCTACGCTCTGGCTATCACTTCAAAATTGTGCTACACTTTATAACTCCTCATTTATACTTTGAAAAGTGATAGTTTACCATTGGTAAATTGCACATATATACCCCCTGAGGTAATTAAATGCTCTACCTACCACACTAGTGCTCCCACACTTAGGCAAATTTTCCCAAGTTTCTTATGGGGCATAGCAAGAGGGGGTAAACGTAGTAAGGGATGATCATAGTAGCTAGAGTTAGAAAAATTCTAACTTTTTTCTAACAATTCTAGACTTAGAAAATTTTTGAGATTTTTTTGGTTGCCCAGTGAACACCTAGCCCAATCCTAGGACCCAAATGCTCTTTGCCTAGCTCGAACTAATGCACCTTGCACGAATCATGATCCACTAAGATCTTACACTGGTGAATCATGGTCTACTAATATCTTAAATTGGCAAATCACAATTTGTTAAGACCTTAAACTAGTGAATCATATTCCACTAAGACCTTACACTAGCAATTCACAGTCCGCTAAAATCTTAAATTGGCAATTCACAGTCTGCTAAGACCTTAAACTGGTAAGCAATTCATGGTCCGCTAAGAATTTAAACTGGCAATTCATGGTTTTCTAAGACATTAAATTGGTAATTCACAGTTTTCTAAGACCTTAAACTAGCAATCCATGGCCTATCAAGGCCCAAAATTGGCTTACATGCTTACCTTTTTAATGTCAACTCTTGCATGTTTAGGCAATTATTAATTACATTGCTTCATTCATTTTATGCATTTCAACTCTATTAAGATGGATGTGGCTTGACGTTCTTCCTTCATGTTATCTTTAGCATTTCAACTTCTTATGACCTCAATTCAAAATTGCATTCCACCTTCTTTATCATCCATCTATGCTATCCATAACTCACCTCATTGCTAGTGTCAATGTTCTTGACTTAGTGTCTTTATCTGACGTACTTGAGTTCTTTAGTAGAATCTTTTAGATTTTTCTCCTTAACATCCATCAACCATTAATCACCTATGGGGCTCATAGACTCCTTCAATTGAGGTTATGCAAGGGTAAACAAGGCATGTGCCTACTTTGGGAAGGACCCACTTGCATATCTCTTGGTTTATTTTGTTAAGCACCTTATCCTTAGGCATTCTTGAAATCAAAATCTTTCATACACCCATCTTCTACATCAAACCATGTGCTCCTTTACATATTTTTTTATATACACAGATTCTCCATTAAAGTTTTGAGTTTTTGAGCCTTCAAAGTCCCTCTTTAATGATTTCATCATATTCTTGGCCTTTTGGGGACTCCATGGACCTCAAATTCATTTAAAAATTCCTTATATTTTTTGAGAAATTCAAAGTTGAAAACTTTGTCTACAAACCCCATATATAAGGCCTTGTCAACAGAGTTGATGCATATACAAGGCCCTGTATATGTAGCCCCGTCAACATAGCAAAAAATAGTATAAATATGCATGACCCCCTTAGAAATTTTCACATTGGCTTATAAACACCAAGGGATTTTTTTAAATTTTTAGAGCCTAGAACTTTCCAGAGCCCATAACTTCCTAACCATTTATCCAAATCACTCCATTCTTTGACCTTATAGCTGCCGAAGGTAAGCTCTTAGTCATGGAGGCCACAAATGTGCCATTTTTTATAGAAAATTTTTTGCCATTTTTTTCTAACTCCCACAAAGGTTTAACTAAGAAATCAACATTTAAACATCAAATTATAGAGTTAAACTCTTCCAGCGAGCTCTGAGTGGGAGATTCCCTATCAATCTTCCATAGTTGATCTATCTAAAGATGGAGAAGTGATTTAAAGAAAATGAACATGGAAGGAAGGCATTCCCTTTTACATGCCTCATCAAAAAAATTTATCAAAGGGCATGGATCATCCATTATTACAAATGATGCTATTAGGCATGCTCTAACCACTAATTGGACAAAGATGATGAAAGAAAAAAATTCCTAAAACAACCATTCAAGAAGAGGAGCAGCAACCACCACCTCCACCTACCATTCAAACAACTAGGCTAGATGCTATTGTAATAGCCCATTGGTTGCATGAATATTAACAATGGCTCTTGAGTGAACAAAAGCAATGAGCAAGCATGCCTGGTGGGGACCCATCTATGTACCAACTAGCAATGAGTCACCTAAATGAGGTGGCTTGAGTAGTGAGCCTGATGGGGGGAGGTGGATTTTTTTTCTCAGCTCAATAAACATAGTTTTCCATGAGGTTAAATATTAGTGTTACAGAGGTCATGGTTTCTCTCATAGTATAGTGGTTACTCCTAGAAATCTCTAGGAACATCATGACCTTCTTGGTGGGCTTGGAGGAAGGCAAGTGGGTAATAGTGTTGGTGATGTAGCACCAAGGGCAAGAGACAATAGTAGAGATGGTTGCTGATAAAATTACTGAAACACTCAATGCACCTGCGATGTCTATACCAGATGTCATTGCATTCAAAGATGTGTAGACATTCTCAGGAACCATAAGCAGCAAATTAAGTGCAAAACAGCATGAAGAACCATTGGATTAACTTTTGGGAACTAGGATACCACTTCCAAATGTCTTTGATCTTCTGAATAGTATTACTACAACCTAGTTTGAATTGCTAGAGCCAAGGGGCAAAAACATCATTTTGGAAGGGCAACTTGAAGTAGCCAAGGAGCTAAAAGAATGCTTAGATGCTGAAGTTGTTGAATTAAGAGCCTAAATTACTAACCGTGCATTTCTCAATCATGTATCGACTAAAGGTAAAGCTCTTGAATAACTTCACACTAGACTGAATGTTGAGGGTGTGATGAAGATGGCAGTGTTCTACCAATTCTTAGCAAAGGCTACCTAGCACAAAATTCAAAGGCCGTAGATCTGACCTGCTAGGGGAATGTGCAACTGGCCACAAGGAACCATTGCCTATGAAATGTTGATAAGCATAAACAATAATTGACTAACTTTATTCATCAATAGTAGAAGCAACTAGCTAGAGTGAACATAAAACTAAGGAGATTAGCAACTAAAAATAGAAACCTCTTCATGGAGGAGGTTTATGCCCTTCAATAGAAGACTACAATAGACATAGCTACCTAAAATCAAAGGTTCTCAAATTTAAGAGAGTCAAGGATCATTATAGAGATTAGATCAATCTATAAAAATAAGTGAATGAAAAGCACATCCAATTGGTGAAGGACAAAGTAAATGAAACCTTCCAACAACTCCAATAAGAAAGAGAATTGAGGATAAATGCCTATAATAAGGTGAAAATCTACATGAAGGAGTTGCAAATTGAGGAGATGATAGAACATGGAGCTAGCCAATCTCTAATATGAAAATCTAGCTATCTTGACTACTGAATAACTATGGTCATAATTAAAGAAGTAAGTGGCTAGCTCATACTTATTGTACGAGGTTGAGTTCAAGCATCACAAGGACACCAAGCAAATGCTTGTGGTGGCAAACACAGAACTTGAGAAGATTAAGGACAAATACATTGTTCAAAGATCTACTCCTGAGAACTTGGCCAAAAGGATGAATGACTACCATGAGCTACAAAATATAATTAGGATGTTTGATGTCAAATGTAAACAATTTGCTACTTGGTTAGTCAACATTAACAATTTATTTTCAATACTGCCCTATCCATGGGATATCCCCATTCTAGCCCACATTGGTGATGTTGCGTGGACAATGAATGATCCCTAAAGTAAGGAGGAGAAGATGAAGGCATTACTAGATGCCTTTCACCTTCCACATCAAGTAGCAACCGCAACAAGATAAAAATAGTTGCCTTAGCCACTATATGTGCCTGAAGTTTGTGAAGGTTCTTCAAAACCTTAGGAACCTCCACTGCCTGGGATTATCTGATATTCTCAAACACCTTCATGCCATCAAAGGATGTGCTATCTAGTTTCGAGTAGTCATGTCATGGTGTTTAGTTTTATGTCATGAACATCACAATTTTTGTAATGTTGTTGTTTCGTATACTTGGGCACTTAATTTGTCAAGTTAGTTTGTAATGTTAAGAGTTAGTTAATAATCCCATAGCTTCCTAATTTTGTAAAGGCACTTGAGGATGAGTTTTTATTTAGTCATGGGCATATGATGAATTGTCATTGTGTCATGTCAATGGGTCCACATGGACATGGCCTCATCGACGAAACCCCATCTACATGATGTTTCCCCATCAACAGGGCTACATTAACATAGTGTTTGCTACGTCTATGGGGGCCCATCGATGTAGCTCTTGAATAAAGTCTATAAATATGTGCTCATTAGCCACGTTTATAGCATGTCTTGTTATAGTTGTAGTAAAGCTCTTATAGTTTTTCCATTTGAGAGTTAGAATATTTCTCTGAGCGCCTGTAGCAAGAGTCATAAAGTATATGGATCTTTATTCAAGCACTGTTGTACTTGAACACACTAGTGTGAATGGAAATAAAGACAAGACTTTTGAGTGAACCTTGTAGGACTTGAAATAGATTAATGATTTATTTATGCATTTATTATTTTCATCAATTATGTAATTAATTAAGCTAAATTAAATTTCAAGTGACTAGTTAATTAATTAAGCTAGATAGATTAAATAGATAGTATGATTGCTTCGAGCATAAACACATATTCACTTGGTAATCCCAACAACGTTTTTTCTTGGTTCATCCAATAACATAGCACTTGGTAATTTGAGTAGTGGATATGTGGGTTTAGGACATGTACAGAAAGTGGGACTGGATGCCTATGTTAGGACTAGTTAGAGATTAGTTAATTAGTTAAATTAAATTAGTTAAAATACTTAAATTCTCTATTTTAAGCCCCAACAGTATAAAACATAAAATAATAAAAATCATATGCCTCGATTACACTTAACCATACCTTTGTGCATCACAAGTATAATTAAGAAGATATTGAATGGCTATTAGGACAAAGTTCACTTCCTAGAAGACTAGTGTGCCAAAAGACATAGAGTCCATGGAATTTGATAGGATCACACATGAATGCTTCATGATTCATATGGTTGGGCATAGGGATACCTTGACCACTCATTAGGTGAGTTTTCTGAAAGACTCTCCAAATGTTTCTAGAGTGAGAATGCACCACAATCCTTTGAGCAATAGGTGATGGAGAGTATTTTTGGTGTAGTAGCTCAATGAAAGCAAGAAACTCCCAAGAAATACCAACATAATGACATTCCATCATCTTATAGGTAGGGTCCATCTCATCCTCCTTCATACTTAGTTACAAGTGAAGCTTCAACCCCAATGTGCTCCTATTGCAATATGTTTTGCCGATGATGATGAGAAGCATATCTCTCATTCTAGCACTAGTAGTGATGATGATGAGGATGAGACATATAGGTCCATATGTGAAGCATCAAACTTTGATGATGATGATGATATAGAGTAAGTGGTTAAGAACTTTCCATGATCCCCTCCTTTTGGGTGATGTCCAAAAAGAGGAAGATTTTTGAGGTATCTAATATATGTTGAGATCTTCTATTATGTCGAGACTTATATGGATGTAGTACTTGTTTATATGTATAGCCATGATATGAGTATTTTTTTACATCATTATTAGTATTTAGATTATATATGGTATACTTCTAGAGATAGGTTATGAAAAGTTTAGTCTATGTTGATTATATTTTTGAACTATGCTTTGTGGTTTATGAATTATATGTGTTTTTTGGACAAGTTTGGATAGTTTTTGATGTAACCATTTCTTGTGTTGCCCTTTGTGATCATGGCTAATGGATATGTGTTCATTAACTATTTTAGCTCATTTTCCTTTATTACTCTTACTTCTATAGGAATCTTGATTTACAAATGTTTGTGCCTTTAATTATTTATCATATGATATTATGATGTTTTAAAAACTCTTATAATCTTGACTAAGACAAGATTTTGGGACTTGGAAAAGACATCCTAGAAAAATACAAAACATCCTAAGTATAGTTAAGACATCTTAAGTAAGACATCCTAGAAAAAGTGAGACATCCCACCTACAAGCATCAGAAAGTCAGTAAGATATCCCAAGCTTGAAAGAGATCTCCCAACCAACCATTTTCTTGCCATTGTATGAACTCCAATAGTCATTTGACAAAGACAAATGCTATAAAATAAATAATATCTTTATGAAAAAGGACAAGCACTATACACATGAATATTCCCTTCATTGTACACATCTTATGAATCAATTTTTTCTTCAATTCCTTATCTTTTTTAAGCTAAGTATTGTAATTGTCGTTGAAGCAAGGAATTTGTAATTTAAGTATGTTCTCTTCTTGATATTGCTTTTCTCCCTTTGTAAGCCCTATGGGGTTGGTGTGCTTCTTGTGGGAAGGAATCTCTTAAGCTTGTTGGAACCTTGTAGGGTTGGGTGTGTTTCTTGAGAGAAAACATCTTGTTACTGTAAAGGTTTTGGGATTCTTGAAACTACATTTTGATCTTGATGGGACATTGTGATGTTGGATGTGTTTCTATGTGAAACATCTCTTATGAAGCTAAAACTTTATAAAGGTTGAAGTGTCCTTAAAATCACATTTTTGAAGAAATAAAGTCTAGAGGTATACCAGAATTCTACCCTCCAACTGTGAACATACCTAAGTTGGCAAACTATATACATTTGTATGTAGTTTAGATTCTAAATTGGTGGAACTTATTTAACCCTCCTTCTAAGCTCTCAATCTTCAAAATGAAATCTTCTTCAATAAATTCTTAACCTTTTACTAATTCTTTTAATTTTAAACATTCTAATGAACTCTTAATATCTAAAGATACTTTTTCTTTACAAAAAAAGAAATTTTTTGCAACTGGATTTAATGAAAATACTCATGCAAATGGATTTTATTCAGTGCAACATAAACAGAAGAGGTTTTCAACTACTATTTTTAATTTAAAAACTCCAAAGGCATCTCATTATCCTTCTACTTCTACTACTATTCTAAGTGTTTTTTTATCAAGTAATGCTTTTTCAATTATGAGTGACATTAATTGTGAAACAAATGCTAAGCTTAAAAAATCATGGGGGCCTCCTCCCCCATATCTTAATGTTAGTTTTATCATGAAATATTTATGGCCTTTCTAATAGGTCCCAAGCAAAGATTACCAAAGAATATCTTTCAAACTAGCAATTATCTTCAGATTTTTTTTCTCCAAGAAATTAAGATCTCAACTCATGATATTATCTTTGTTGGTAAATGTATTTTTAAAAATTGGATTGTTTTTTCTGTTGTTCATGAAGTTAATAAAAGAGAAATTGTTATTCTTGTTAATAAAAATTAAAGTAAAAAATTTTTGAGTTATGGTTTTAATAACTTTAGAAGAGTTACTTTGATGATTTTTCATAGTGAAAAAGTTGACTTCAAAATCTATAATAGTCATGCTTCTACAAATTTGAAAGATCAATCAAAGGTTTGGAAATAGCTTATATCTCTGCCTAAAGTTCTTTAGATTATTGGAGGTGATTTCAATATTGTTGAAAGTCATGTAGATAAAATTTATAGTCTTCCTCTTAATATATCTTTTCAAGAAAAAAAAGATTTGTGCAATTTCAAATAAAAACATTTTTTTTCGAATGTTATCTCTTTATTCTCATCTTATTTGAATGAGAAGCATTAGACTTGGTGTAATTATAAACAAGGAAATTATAGAACTTATTATCAACTTAATAGATTTTATATCTTTAATGTTTTCTTTTAGAAGCCTACAAGGAGAGTAGAAGTGCATATAGATGCTACTTTGTCAGATCATTTTCCTATTAGTAGTTTTCTCTTTAGTATTAATTCTTCATCCTTTTGAAAGCATGAGATTTTTCATATGAATGCTAATATGCTGATAGGATCTAGTAGGAAAGACATTTTTAACTCTTTACAGAATGCAAAAAAAATGCCTACTAGGAATATTGGTTGGATTGACTAGAACTACTTATAGAGTTAGAAATTATGTTAGATGATTTAAAAAATAATTTTCTAAGCATAAGCATTAAGTGGAAGAAGATCTTGCAGAATATGTAAAGCAAATGAAAATTTTTTTATACCTAACTCACTTTGATTTTGAAACTCAAAAAGCTAAAGCTAAAGCTCATTATGCTAAACAATGTTAGGCTACTTTTAAAGCTAAAAGTGCTCTTACTAAAAGTCACATGGATTGGCTAAAAATTAAAGTTGAATCTTGCAATGAATTTTTAAAATTTTTAAAAGGAAATGGTCAAGTACCTAAACTAGAATTACTTTATCTAAATGATTTCATTATTAAAGATCCTGATATTATTTAAAAAAATTTAGCAAATCATTTTTTTTCTATTTTTAGTAAGGAATCCTTCCAAGCTTCTAGTATGGATATTTCTCATCTTATAACAGAAGCATATCAAAGTATTCTTGAAGTAGAAATTATAGCAAAAGAAGTCAAAGGAACGACCTTTAGTTTAGTAGATGATAAAGCTCTAAGTTTTGATGGTTTCTCTATAGAATTTTTTAAGAAGCATTGGGACATCATTTAAGATTATCTCTTTCAAGTTTTTTAAGAAGCCATTAAAAAATTTCCTCTTGATAAAATATTAATAAAAATGTAATTTTTCTTCTTTCTAAGAATGGAAGTCTTCAACATATTAGTAATTGTAGGCCTATTACTCTTCTTAATAGTACTTATAAAATTTTAGCTAAATGCATAGCTTGTTGAATTCAATTGAAGATATCATCAAACCTAAGTAGACTAGTTTTGTTAAAGGTAGCTGATGAGTGGCGAGGTACCCCTACACTCAACCATACGAATACGAGCGTGCACGCACGATCCGGTCGAACTCCGCAGACCAAATGCCTTAACACCACAAGAAACACTTGGGGTTAATCGTTCGTTGTCTTCCCAGGCTTGCTTGTAAGTG
>MNCI01007014.1:286523-315618 GCA_015680685.1 Gnetum montanum | reverse complement strand
GCTTGATCTGACTATCCTTTAAATGCCTTGTGGGAATCCTAACTACCTCTGTTATGTCTAGCATACTTTGGGTTGCGAGTAGGGTTTCATCATGATCGTCTCTTTCATGACGTCTATGATGTCTACGTGGTGGTTCCCTACTTTCCCTACGTCCTTGCCCTTGTCTTAACTCCTCTCAACCTTCTTGTCGAGGCATTTCATCTTTCCTTTTACTTTTACTCTCTCCGTTATGCTCACAATGGTTGCACCCAGATGTGGAAGGAGAGTGTGAATGGTGAGATGAAGGAGAAGAGGAAGGGGATCCATCACCATGGCGATGTTTCTTACCTTCTCTTCGGCTGCTTTGGCCCCGATCGTTGTGACGATCCAATTGTCTGTCATTAGTGTGAGTAGTTGTTCCTGCCATGAACAGTTGGTGCTCACAGGGATCAGAGCCTGGAATATGTATCGTTGATCGAAGGCCCTGATGCTTTACCTCTTCACCAGAGTGACAAGGAGCAACATCATTTTCTAAGAAACCCATCGTGAGGGGTTCCTCGTCTCCTATTTCACTAATGATGTGGGGGACCTTGCCCTTCAATAATGAATGTTGGTTCTCCTGCCTTGCGTCCTGAATACGTTGGGCATTTGTGGGATGATAATCCCTTATGTCATAATCATCCAAAACGTATTCCGCAATCAGTTCTTGCATGCCAGTCTGTGCTAAGGCACGAAAAAGCATGTTAGGGGCAGATCTATCTGGGGGTAACATGATGTTACCTTGTAGATCTCTCCATCGCAGTTTTTCATCTTGATGAAAAATAAAAGTAAAGTCAGGGACATACTCATCAGGATGAGTATATGTGACCTTAGATTGTTTAGGACCTGGCTGATCTGGGTTATGCGTCTGATGCTGACTTTCTCCTGTATTGCCCTTAGGTGAGTTAATTTCGTGAGAAGAAGCCATACTAATGGTGTGTTGTTTTACCGTTAATTAATGTTCTTAAGTAACTGATTAACCCTAAGGTTCGTTAGAGCTCACAACGATGTGAGTGATATCCCTTATGTTCAATTGGCGAAAAAATACTTAGTTCCCCAGCAACGGTGCCAATGATGAGTGGCGAGGTACCCCTACACTCAACCATACGAATACGAGCGTGCACGCGCGATCTGGTCGAACTCCGCAGACTAAATGCCTTAACACCACAAGAAACACTTGGGGTTAATCGTTCATTGTCTTCCCAGGCTTGCTTGTAGGTGTCACGATGTATGGTTAAGCAAGTCTGAGATATGTGATTTTTTTGGTATTTCTCAGTTTATCTCCTAAGCAATGAGGAAAAGGGTTGAGAAGCTAACTAACTCTAACTAATGTCCTAAGTCTAAATTAACTAGCGTCAGCATCCATTCCCACTTCCCAGACACACCCTGAACTATGCAACTGTGGCTACCAAATGCTAATCGTTACTGCGATCACCACACGTAACGCAAGTGCTTGAAGCGGTCGTACTGAGGCACCTATTTAGCCTAAGTGTGATAAGTAGCCGATTCCTTGGCTAGCCGTACACATCCATGGATGCTCATAGCCAAGTCGTACTTATCACACGTTCTAGCCTAGTGATGAGTAGCCGATTCCTTAACTAGCCATACACATTGGACTACCACTGGGATTACCAAGCGCAAATCCTAGAATACGCTACTGGGTTACCAAGCAGCCAATGCTTGTAGTTAAGTCGTACTCACGTGTTGCGACGAGCAGCCGATTCCTTGATTAGCCGTACACATCCGTAGATGCTCATAATCAAGTCGTACTCATGCGCACTAGGAAAGCAATAAATAAATAACAATAAAATAATACCATGTACTGCAAGGTTTATCCAATCAAGTTCATCTTTATTTCCGTACACAACTTTTGTTCAGGTTACAAAGTTGCTCGAATAAAGAGCTGTTCACTCTAGGACTCCTACTTCGGGCACATGGGAAAAATTCTAACTCTGGAGTGATCAATCTGCCAGAGCTTCGCTACTTCTAGCTAGGATTGGGAAATGAGGGGAGGGCTGCCTCTTATTTATAGATATGGCGGTGGACCGCGATATCACATACACGATATCACAGGGAAGACGTGATATCGCGGCACAGTGCATGTCGCGTCTCATCAGTAGCCATATTTTAAATAATATTATTGCAACTTGGGAGGGAATGCAGTGGGCTTCTGATATTAACTAAGGAATTTCTTTTATTAAGTTAGATTTTTCCAAAGCTTATGGCAAGATTGAATAGAATTCTAATATTTCTTATCTCTATAAACAAGAATTTGGTTATTATGTTATTCAACTTGTTCATATCTTACTCATTGATTCTAATGCTTAAGATGCTACTAATTTTGAATTAGGTTCCTTAATTTTTCATCATCAGTTAATTTGTTAAGGTTATCCTCTAGCTCCATATCTTTTTATTATTGCTTCAAATTTTATTTCATATAATTTGCATTGTGATCTATAAAATAATTTCATTAAGAGAATTTCAATTAATGCTTAAGGTACCCAATTTCTTAACATGTACTTTGTAGATGATTCTTTTTTTTTATAATCAACAATTCTCTACAACATATCAATACTCTTTTAGCTAGAGTGAAGGATTACTATATTTTAGCTAGCTCTTAGATCAATTAGCAAAACTCTATTGTTTATTATACTAGCAATATTAATGAGTGGGTTACTCTTAAGCCTTAGAAAATCTTGAAAAAATATTCTATCTTTGAATTTTAGAAATATCTTTTTCTTTTGAGCCTAATCTTACTATTTTGTATAATTATGTGGTTGATAAAATCAAAAAATAAACTTGCTAAATAGAAAGGAAAAAAGCTCTCCCTTGCCAATAAAGTTGTAGTTATTAAGCAAATGCTTCCTTCAACTCATTTTTATTTCTCAAGTTATTGGGCTCCTTCTAAAACTTCTTATGAAAGAATTAATCATGTTATTTATTAGTGTCTTTAGTCTGCTAAGCAACATAGAAAAGGGTTTTCTAGAGTTGCTTGAGATATTTGCTCTAGTAGCAAGAAAAGATGGGGAACTTAGCTTCATTAATTATTATAACCAAGGCATTTCTCTTACAACAAAATGGATTACAAAGTGCATCAATGGAAATGATGTTTGGATATTCCTTTTAGGAAATAGACTTATATAAGAAAAACTATGAATGATAATAGTTGGTCTTCTAATAACTTTCTTCACTATCGTCTTTTTCCTCAAGTCATTTCTATTCTCAGTTATCAAATTTTCAAATAAATTTAGAAGACATGGCATAAGCTTAGTAAATATTACAGTTTCAAAAGATACGCTTAAGGAAATTAGCCAATGATGGCTTCCCTTTAATAAGGAAGCTTGGGCTATTAATGAATCTAGATTATGTACCACCTAGAGTAGATTTGGTATCACTACAATTTCTTGTCTACACATACATGATAGATAGATAGATAGATTACTTGGAATGAAGCTTTTAATCCCTATGGTTTGAATATTAATGAGTAGCGAGGTACCCCTACGTCCAACCATACAAATTACAAAGCACTCACATGCCATTTAGTCGAATTCTATGGACTTTATTGTTTCTAGTGCACTAGCCTTTTAAGAAGTGAATCTAGCCTTAAGGTCAATCGTTGTCTTCCCAATTACACTTGTGACGCTTGTTGGTATGATTAAGTGTAACTGAGGCATTCAATTTTTATCATTTTTATATTTTATAGTTGGTTGTTTGAATTGTAGATAAAAAGGGATTTGATTAACTACTCTAAATTAACTAATTAACTAATCATTTAGCTAATTCTAACATATGTATCTATTCCCACTTTCCACACATATCTTGAACCCACATATCCATTACTGGGTGACCAAGTGCTACACTACTGGGTGTACCAAGCAATAACGCTACTAAGATTACCAAGAAAATATGTGTTATGCTTGAAGTAGTCATACTTATGTGTGTAATCCATCTTGATTAATTATCTCATTAATGTAATAACTGGGAAATATTTAATAACTAATTAAAAACATTTAATAAATAACTGAAAATATTAAATGCATAAATAAAATAACTAATCTATCCAAAGTGTTGTAAGGTTTATTAGAAAGATCATCTTTATTGCTACACACATTGTTATGCTCGGGTACAACAATGCTCGAATAAAGATTCATACACTTAATGACTCCTATTGTAGGCACTCGGAGGAAAAATTCTAACTTTCAAATGGAAAAAATTCAAGAGGTTCACTACAACTACAATCTTCTTATGTGATAAATATGGCTACAAGCATGTATTTATAGCCAAAAAATCAAAATAACTAACACTACATCAATGGGGCCTCATTGATGCATGGTAAGATGCGTTAACTAGGCCTAGTCGACAAGGCTGCGTCGACGAGGCCTCATTAACATAGCCAATTTAACACAACTCCTCATATTACTAGGACTAAATGAAAACTCATCCTCGAGTTCTGTTACAAAATTGGAAAGGTATGGGATTATTGACTAACTTTTCTTCACACAAAACAAGCTGACTTACTTGACAGAAAATGGAGTGTATGGATCAACAGATTACAAAAAAATGAAGGTGTTCAAGACACAAAATTGAATACCATGATTCAACTCTTCAAAAATAAAACAACATGTTCCTTGATGGTGTGAAACTTATTGGAGAAGATCAAACAGTCCCAAGCAATGGTGGTTCCTAAGGCTCTGACAAACCTTCATTGGCTTCACACACTGGTGGTGGTTAAGGTGGCTATGGTTGTCCTGCTACTACTGCAACTTCAAGTGGGACTTGAAAATCATCCAATAGTTCTTTCATTTTCTCCTCCTTACTTCTAGGATCATGCACTATCCATGCAACTTTCCCAATGTGGGTTGGAACAGGCACATCCCAAGGATACAAGATTGCTAGAAACAACTCCTTAGCATTGACAAACTAGGAAACAAACTATTTGCATTCAATGTTGAACACCCTCATTATGTTCTTCAGCTCCTGGTAGTCATTCATTCATCTAGCTAGATTCTCAGTGATAGATTGTTGATTTCTGAATCACCCTTTGAGAACTTCAAGTTCAGTGTTAGTAGTTCCAAGCTTCTGCTTGGTGTCTTTGTGGTGCTTGAACTTAGCCTTGTATAGTAGATACGAGCTAGCCACTTGTTTCTCCAATTCTAACCATGGTCATCTAGTTGTCAACACTACCAAATTTGCATAATAGAGATTGGACAACTCCAAGTACTCTATCATTTTCTCAATTTGCAACTCCTTTAAGCAAATATCTGCTTTATTGTAGGCATCCACATCTCTCTTCCTTATTGGAGTTGTTGGAGGGATTCATTCATTTTTCCCTTTTCCATCTAGATTTTTTTTTTATTTACTTCATTCTGTAGGCCATCCTAGTACCTTAGTAATTCTTCACTTTCTCAAATTTTAGGGCTTCATTCTTCTAGGAGGTGATCTCGATGGTTGATTTCTAGCACAAGGTACATACCTCCTTCATTAATAGATTACAATTTTTTGTGGTCAATTTCACCAGTTCAGTATTTACCTTGACAAGTTGCTCCTATTGTTCATGAATGAATTCTTATATTTGACCTTTTTGCCCATCAACATTTTGCAGATAATGATTCTGTGTGGTCAATGATTCATTCTCCTGGTGCATTTGATTCAAGTCCTTTTCGATTAAGTGCATTTCAGCTTCTTCTACAGACTATTTAAAGATGGTCATCACTGCCTCCTCCTTAACCTTCTAAAATCATTCTTACAGCTATTTGATAGCTTCATCTCTTGTCACTACTGGGCTGAGAATTGATTGTTTTGTAAGTCAGGCATGAAGTTTGGCAACCTCCGCAACCAAGCATTGATTTTTCTCTTGTGCCATTTATAGTTGCCCCTCCAAAATAATACATCTACCCCTTGCATTCAACAACTCTGACTAGGTTACAATGATGTTCTCTAGAAGATTAAAGATGTCTAGAGTCTATTACCCAGTTCCTACTAGTCTTCCCAATAATTTTTCATATTGAGCTGCATCTAACTTTCCATTAACTACACCTTCAGATGTTTGCACATGTTGGAGTGCAAATATACCTAGTACAAATGTCATGGGTGCATTCAATGCCTCAACTACATGGTTAGCTACCACATCTGCCACTATCTCCTATCCTTGATGCTACATCAATAAGAAAATTACCTCTTCACCTTCCTCCAACCTCACCAAGAAAGTGGCGGCATTCCCAGAGATTTCTAGGAATAGATGATGTGTTGCTAATGACATTGCCACCTCTCAAGCTTTGGGATCTGATCTCAAAGGTAGTTGCATTTTTTGGGCATAGAAAATGAAACCACCTCTCTTCATCTAGCTAACTATTAAGGTCACCTTGTTAAGGTGACTCATTTCTAGTCGATACATAGATGGATTTGTCCCATTCATTCCTAATTGTTGCTCTTGTTTGCTCAAGATTTATTCTTGAATTTTCCATAGACATTCAATGGTTTCTTGGGCCTCCAGTGTTGTTTACTAAGTGGGTGGTGGTGGTAGCAGCTCCTCTTCTTGGGTTGTCACTAGTGTTTTATCCTTCATGATTTCTACCCATGAGGCCATGAGAACATGCCTAAGAGTGTCATTAGAGTAGCAAATAATGCCTACCATTTGGCACAGTTTTTAGATGAGGCATAAAAATGGCAAGGCCTTCCTTCCATGTTAATTTTCCTTGAAATTTTTTTTGATCTCCAAGTATAGTAGTTGTGGAAGTTTAACAGGAAACTTCTCTCTTAGAGCAACACATGCTCAAGCGGAGAAGGCAATCACCTTGCTTGGCCTCACCATTGGATTGAGATGATAGGCTACAATCTTAAAATAAATCAGCTTTGCTAGTGTGAGCGCATCATATTTCCTATGATCCACCCCATAACATTGCTAGGTCCATTCCCTCTTGGCCTTTGGATTACCTTTCATAGATAATTTAGCCAGCTATGTTCCTATGTGAAGCAACCCAAGTTCCTATGCAATGGCTTCTACCGAGTAAGACACTTGAATATCCTTGATCTTGACAACCGACCCTAGCCTTCGGCTACTCTAGAAGAGATAGGTCTCTCCAATGTACCATTCCCCACTGGACATGATGATTGGCCTCATGGAAGAGGTCTATAGTTGTTTCTTGACATCCCATGGGGCTTTCTCTAAAAATGGCTTCAAGTCGATCTCTTGAAGAACTAATTTTTGAATATCTCGGCTAGGAAGGCTTGAGTCAACGTGATCTCAAGCCTTGGTGTAGGTCTAGGCACTTCTCCTCTTTGTGATTATTTGATTAGCATTTCTTCCTCTAGAATCTATTAAACAAATTCCACTTCGGGCTCCTCCCAAAGAGGTTCCATTACATGGATCACCTTTGGTAATTCTTGGCCTTGTTCTTATTAGCCCCTTCCAACTTTGGGTCATTTCTCCCATGGTTGTGAGGGTTCTCCTTCTTGTGGATGTTTTTGTTTGGGTGTCATCTATAATCTCAATAAGACCATGGATTAGCAATTATTGTGTAACCATAAAACAATTGGAATACCTTAACTCTTAAGGATAGTTACACTTGGCCAAGTTGCAATTATGGCTAATTTAATTAATCCAATTATTATTTATTTTATGTGTTATTATGAATAATTCATCTTGGAGGTTGTTGGAAGGGTTAACTTGGGAAAAATTTGATGTTTATATATGGTTAAGGTTATCAACACTTGGGGGAGTTAGAAACATTTCCAAAAATTTTCATCAATTTTTCATCAAAAACTTTAAGATTTGTGGTCCCCACGATAAAGATCTTACCTTCAGTAAGCACAGGATCAAAAAATAGAGTGATTTGGACAAATGGTTGGGAAGTTATGAGCTCTAGAAGGTTTTAGGCTCTAAAAAATTGCAAAAATTCCCCATGTGTTATGAGCAATTTGCAAAAAAATTCCAAAGTATCTGGTGGTATATATAGGATCTAAGCATTGCGTTGACAAGGCCTCATTGATGTGGTTGGCTGTATCAATGAGACCTCGTCAATGTAGTCAATGACCACTATTGACTTGGTCAAACCTTAAAAATACATGGAATTTTTGGATGAAATTCGGGTCAAATGGAAGCTCAAGAGACCAAGAATAGAGGGTGTTTAAGCTCATAAATTTGAAAAAATGGAGAAAATGGACAAAAATTGATTTAGTGGATGAATGAAATGAAAGATTAAGGAGTACTAAGTATTTTACAAAATGAAAAATGCAAAATATAGGATTGTAATGATGTTAAAGGTAAGGAACCTTTTAACTAATCAAGCTAAAAGTAATGCAAGTGGATCCTCCGCATAATAGGCTCATGCACTTTTTTCCCTTGCATAACCTCAACTAAGGAGTTCATGGGCCCAATAGTCCATTTAATGATCATGAAAAGTTAAGGATCAACCTAAAAGAATCCACTCAAGAATCCCAACACATCAAACTAAGACATAGAGCATAACATAGAACCTGGCAGTTAGGTGAGTTACAACAGCATGGATGTATGATTGAGAAAGTGGAATGGAGTTTCAAATTGAGATCATAAGAAGTCCCTTGTAGAATTTGTGGTTAAAATAACTTGAGAAGTTCCATCCTCAGTCCAGATCAAAACCATCTGCTTTTAGTGACTTTGCATCACCACTCTAAGACCGATCCATCCACTCGAGACACAAGAGTGCTTCCACAAAATAGCCACCATTCCACAAAGAGAGGAAAAGAGAAGTAGGAAGTGAGAGATAGGGCCTTATTTAGAGGATACTGTTAGGCATAGGTGCATGTCGTTCAAGTCCCATAACCAATGCTTATAGCCCTTTTATTTTTCCAAGGGATGTGCTTTGAATTCCCATTATGTTTTTTTTTTTTTTTGAAATTGGAACCACACCATGGGAGGACTTATTCATGTTGAAGGGATGTGCTTAGAATTCCCATTGTTTTTTTTTTTTTTTTTTGAATGGGAACCACACCATGCAACAACTTTATTTGACTTCCTATTAGTGGTTGGTGTGGAATGGTAAGAAGTCCATAAAACACACTCAAGCACTCAAGAAAGTAGAAGAGTACAAAGAGTATTGAGTGCCCTTGAAGTCACACCCTTTAAAAATCTTTGAATCCTTCCTAATTCTAGAACTACAAAGGTCACTAATTGATTAAAGGTTTATTTAATCAAAAGGGACCTCAAATTTCCAAAATAAGAAAAACCATAGGGTTCATTGGATGGGAAAATGATGTGGACTCACTACCTATTCCATGAAAAATAAACCATGTCAAATTCATCAAACATCATAATTCAAAAATAGAAACCAAACATTGACAATCACACATTAGGCACAAACCATCATTAGTAAATAGCAATAGTGGCACTATGTCCTGTGACAATAAAGTGAATTTATTAGCAAAATGAGAAAATATCATACTCAAACAAAAGAAAGAAAAATAAGTAAAATATATAAGAAAGTATAAAATAATCAAGAAATTTTAAAGGTACTAAATATGGTGTAAAATTAGAAAAAATTCAAAAATCAAAAATGTAGAAAAATTGAGAGGCCATGGTAATGGTTAGCACAGATGGCCATCTCCCCCACGATTAAGTTGGAAGGAGAAGATCCAAAAAATAGAATGTGGTTGTCCATCTGTTGAGGCAATCTTTACACTAGCCTGTCTTGGTTCTAGGAAAGGTTTGACTTATTTAATGTTGACCAATTGCTTTTTATTTGGGTTGTTAGGTTTGTAGATCAACATGGCCCTAGAGGGAAAGGTTCGATCGATTATATAAGGTCCCTCCCAAAATGTTTGAAATTTTATCTTTTGGGGTACATGTGTGGGGTTCTAGTAAAGAACCTTATCTCTTGGTTCAAGTTTTACTTTCCTGATTCTAAGTCATGGCATTGCTTGTTGAATGCCTTGTTCACCTCATTCAAGGATAGGGCCACTAAATGATTTTTGTCTAGCACATTCAAATTGATTAATCTTTCCTTCTGTGCTAGACTTAGGTTAAGGTTTAGGTCACATGTCGTTGAGAGTGTATGGAGCTCGAATTGAATCAAGAGCATTGGAAGTTTCCCATAAACTAACTTGTAAGGAGAATAGCTAATAGGAAGTTTCCAAGTTGAACAATAACCCCAGAGAACATCATTAAGTTTTTTACTCCAGTCCTTCCTATATTTTCTAATAGTCCATGTTAGTATTTTTGTAATCTCCTATTTGGTTACCTCTACTTGACCATTGGCTTAGGGGTAGTAAGTTGTTGTTAATTTATGTTCTACCCCCAAGCACTGCATTAATTTTCTAAATGTGGCACTGGTGAAATGAGTTCCATTATCAAAAATTAGTGAATGTAGCACCCTAAACCTATTCACAATATTTTGTTGTATAAATCTACTAGTAGTGGATGATGTACAATCAGTAACAACTACTGCTTCTACCCATTTTGTGCAGTAATTAACAGCTACTATAATATACGCTTTCTTGTTAGACATAGGTGTGATGGGATCCATGTATTCAACACACTATATGTCAAAAGGTTCTAGTGGTTGAATCCACTATTGAGAATCTTCCACGCAAGCAATCATCCCCTAGTCATGTTGACAACATTCACAAGACTTGATAAACTGGTGGGCATCCCTAAAGATTATAGGCCAATAGTATCCTACCATTAGGATTTTTATGGCCATGCATCTCCCTACATAGTGGCCTTTGCAAGGTCCTTCGTGAGCATCCTAGAGAAGACACAGTTGATCTTCGTCATGGACACACCAATGGATCAGGCCATTGGCACATACCTTGTAAAGATATGTATTGATTTCCANTGAGATCTCACCATTAGCTTATTCATGAGGAAGAAAATTGCACTATGGTCCGAATGCACAAATACTTTGTAACCTAGCACATAGCTCCTAAACCTTTCTAGTGTGTACACCACTGCCATTAATTCCTTCTTTGTGGTGGTGTAATTTAACTGTGCTTCCACAATGCTTTGACTCATGCAATGGATATAATATGGACATTTCGTATCATCCATCTACATGAGCATTACTTCCAAAGCATAGTTAGATGCGTCTATCATGATATGGAATGGCTTGGACTAATCTGGTGCTCATAGGATTGGTGTTTCTATAAGCTTCTCCTTTAATTATTGGAATGTGTGTTCACATTCCTTAGTCTAGATTAAAGGTGCATCTTTCTTTGTAAGCTCTACTAATAGATTTACAATCTTAAAGAAATTCTAAATAAATCATTGATAGTAAACAGTGTGCCCAAGGAATGACTAGACATCTTTAATGATCTCTAGTTGGCGTGTTATTCCTTAGATGACCCTTATCTTTTCTCTGTCTACCTCAATCCCTTTTGGTGAAATTTAGTTCCCTAGCACAATGCCTTCTTGGACCATGAGATGGCTCTTTTTCCAGTTAAGCCGTAGGTTTGTCTCTACACATCTCTTTAGTACTTGCTCAAGTTGATCTAAGGCTTGCTCAAAGGTAGGTCCATAGGTGGAGAAGTCATCCATGAAGGCTTCAACACCACTACTGATTTGCTATTGAAAGATACTGAGGACCAAGCATTAAAATGTTGTAGGGGCATTGCATAGGCCAAATGGCATTTTACAATATGCAAAAGTCCCCCAAGGACTCGTGAATGTTGTCTTAGCCTGATCTTTAGGTGCAATTTGGATTTGATTATAGCCACTATAACCATCCAAAAAGCTATAATAACAATGTCTAGGTATGGTGTCTAATACTTGATTTACAAATGGCAAAGGAAAGTGATCCTTAAATTTTTCCATATTTAACAGCCTAAAGTTGATGTAGACCCATCATTTGTCATCCTTCTTTGGTACAATTACAAGTGGGATAACCCACATTGAGGAGTTGCTCTATCTCCTCCTTAACGATTTGCTTTGATTTGAGGCTTAGCCACTTCTGTGGCTACCTTCTAGGCTTCATGGCTGGGTCAATGTAGATGCAATGTTGGCATATCCTTGGATCAATTCCTATTAGCTCGGGATATGACCAAGCAAAGGTTGTTGACTATTTGTTCACCACTTTCAACAACTTCTTTTTTTTTCTCAAGGATGGCTAGTTTACCATTCTTCAAAAATGCATACTCCATACCAACCAATAAAGGTTTTAGTTCTAAGGGCTCTTGCTTGAAGTGATCAGGGATTTTCAACTCTCCCCAATAGTTATCATCATCTTTATTAGAGAGTTGGAAATGAACTTGTTTAATTTTTTCTATACCTTTAACATATGCACAAGTTAAACTCTCAATTGGTTCCATGCATATTGTGCTACTATCAAAATTAGCTATCAGCTAGTGGGTGCCCCCCTTTTTTATGGCTGCTACATATAGAAACTATTGAATATTAATTTCTTTTGCACACTAATTGCACACCTTAATGTATGTACTCTTAATTGACCAAATTTTTTGCAAGTAATTACACCCATTAACACTGTACACAATGCATCGAATATGTTTCTTCTTAATTTTTCCTAGCTCATTTTCCTTGGATATTTCTAGAGATAGTTCGCTTATACCCATTCACACATCAACCATGCTTAACCAAGCCCTTCCCATGATGATTGGAAAGTCATTTTTGTAGTTCTCCATCTTGGTTACCAAAAAATAGCAAGATAGGACCACCCACAATCTATGGTCACAATGTCCTCTACTAATCCCAAAGGGATAGTAATCAACTGCTCTACTAATTCTAAACAAATGTTCCACTTCTTAAGAGGTGGTAGGTTCCAGGCTGTTTACATATCATAGGAGTTGAGGTTAACTCTAGAATCAAGAAGAGATTTTCATGGCTCTTGTCCAACAATCTGTAGATAGATGAGAGGACTTCCTAGATTAGATCTTTTTGTAGGAAGATTGCCAGCCTTGATCTAGTTAGAAACAACATGAGTTAACATTATAGTGCAGATTCTAGGTGGCACTTGGATTGAAGGGAACTTAAAGGTATTTGACACAAAGGATGAGGATGATGGAGATGCAGGAAGATCAACAGGAGTAGGTTTTGAGGGTTGGAGAGGATTGCTAGGCCAAAAGAAAGGTCTTTTTCTTAATCAATTATTTGGATCACTTAGTTGAGAAACTAGTTGTGAGTGTACAACCCTTGTAGCATTTTGTTGTTATGGCTATGGAGGAATATCACCCTGCATAGATGAAGCAGGAGGTAATTAGGTTGAAGGTGGAGGTGTAGGTGTAGAGGGATGTGGAGGATTATAAGAATATGGATATGGGTTTTTCCCTCAAGTAGATGGAAAATATGTTTGATGGTACTCTAGAGGGTAATAGTGATGTTGGAATGATATATGACTTACAGAACTTCTAGGGGAGATGGGTTGTTGAACATAGTACCCATATGGTTCTAGTTGCCTATAAGGGTACTGCTGCCTTGGTAGTGTCATTCCCCATGATTGTGGTTGGTACCACTATTGGTACTATTCATAATGTTGTGGAGGAGTTCCACTTGGGTAGTAAGCTTGTTGCTATTGGTGGAACTACCTTGGACTGCCTTGAGGGTAATGCAATCATCTTGGAGCTTGTCTATGTGCTAGATGAGGATTCAATGCATACACTCTAGACTCTTGTAAGTGTGACACCACAAGGAAACATCCCTTTGTATGTTCATATTGTTATATGTCACATTTATTTTCATCATCAAAGTCAGACTCCACAACTTCCTCTACTACAATAGTTTTGCCCTTACCTCTTTGGTAGGCATGTTCAGCTTCTTTTTGCCTCCTGCAATTATGATCACTATTTTGCTCTTTGGATTCTTTAGCAATCTTCAAAGCAGTTTGAAATTTTTCATCCAAAGAGTCCCATAACTTGTCACCCTTAGCTAAAATATCAAAAATAGATTTTTGGATGGGCAAGATCTTTCTATTCACCACTTCATCAAGTGGTGATTGCTCCTCATCAAAAAATTGGACCTCTCATTTTCTAATGGAAGAATTTCTATTATACTCCTCAACACTTTCCCTTTTTCATAGCTCACCTTCTTCTTTTGCTACCTACTCAATTAAGCATTGAATATAATGAGCTCTCATTTTAGACAACCTTCCTTGGGCATACATCCCAAGGATTCTTCTTATTTTTCTCTAAGCCCATCTATGATGTGGTGAAGTTATTTCCTCTGAGAGTAACCATGGCTAGGGCATTAGTGTAGGAGTGAATAGTATTAGCCCATGGTGGCATCCAAGGGTTCATGTGCTCCTTGTTTCCAGCCTTGGATTTTCCTTCTCAAATTAGACACTCTAGAGTACGTCTGGTATTTGTCATTAAATAATTCTAACATGGTACTCCATTTGTGGATAAATTTTAGCTCTAAAGATTAGTACCAACTTTTAGCTTCCTTAATGAGTATCCTTGGGAAAGGCTTGAGTTTCTGCCACTCATTCTCTATATTCTATAAGGCATAGGCATCTTGAAAAGCTTGTAGATGTGTTTGTAGATTAGAATTTTATCCCCCCTCAAATCTTGGGATATTGTTCTTATCTAGGCACTTGATCCGACTATCTTTCATATGCCTAGTTGGGATTTTCACTACCTCTACTATGTTGAGCATGCTTCAAGTCGCTAATAAGGGTTCATCATCATCACCACGTTGATGATGCTAATGATGGTTTCGGCCACCCCTTTAGTTTTGGTGGCCTTCATAGTCATTGTTATTTCATCAATCACCTTCATAATGGTTGTATCGATGGAAAATTCCATGAGAACCATTAGATGAAGAGAAATGTTCATAATCAAATGAAGAGGATGAAAAGGAAGATGAACCACCACCACCACTGCAATGTCTACCACCACTCTTACGCTTACTACGATCACCATCCTTAGATCCCTTATTTTTGTGATGTTTACTGGAGTCCCTACCTTGGCTATCACTCTTTCTTGAACCTAGTTTATGAATAGTCAATCACAAGGTTAGGTTCACACCCTCGCCATCAGTAGTAGGGGGTGGAGAATCTTCATGTTGAGAACCTTCCAAGGAAGGATCCTCATTATCCTTTTAATCTAGTAGGAATAAGGGGTTAGTGTAATGTTTTCCTTTTGTAGCTTCATGGATTTTCTCTTGACGTTGATCTCTTTTACGTTGTGTTTCAGTGGGATAGTAGTTCTAAGTGTCATAGCCATCTACAACGTACTCTTCGTGAAGAACTGCTATGTCCAACTTCTTAAGGATTTTGAATAGCATTCTAGGCATAGATCAATCGGGAGCTAAGATGACATTGCCCTCCATATCACGCCATCACATTTGTTCATCCTCATGTAGGATGAAGGTGAAATTCAGCACAAACTCTTCTGGATAAGTGTATATGACCTTGCATTCTTGTGGGACCAAGGGTTTGGTATCTTCATGCTTGCGAGAAGAAGAAGACATTTTGCAAAACAAAACAAAGTTCCACAAACAAAGTTCCACAAAAACGATGCCAAGGATGAGCAACAAGGTACAGCTATGTCCAACTATACGAATCACAAAGCGTTGACACGCAATCCGGTTGAATTTCATGGACTTTATTATTTCCAATGCACTAGCCCTTTAGGAAGTGAATCTAGCCTTAAGGTTAACTATTATCTTCCCAATTACACTTATGATGTTCATTGGTATGGTTAAGTATAATTGAGGCATTTGATTTTTATCATTTTTATATTTTATAGTTAGGTGTTTGAGTTGTAGATAAAAAGGGATTTAATTAACTAATCTAAATTAACTAATTAACTAATCATTTAACTAATCTTAACATAAGTATATGTTCCCACTTTTCATACATGTCCTAAACCCATGTATCTGCTACTAGGCAACCAAGTGCTATGCTACTGGGATTACTAAGCGAATACATGTTACGCTCGAAGTGCTCGTACTTATGTGTGCAATCTATCTTGCTTAATTGTCTCATTAACGTAATAACTAGGAAATATTTAATAACTAATTGAAAACATTTAATAAATAACTAAAAACATTAAATGCATAATTAAAATAGCTAATCTATCCAAAGTGCGGAAGGTTTATCAAAAAGCTCATCTTTATTGCCGCACACATTGTCGTGTCAGGTACAACAATGCTCGAATAAAGATTTGTACACTCAATGACTCCTACTGCAGGCACTCGGAGGAAAAATTCTAACTTGCAAATGGAAAAAATGCAAAAGCTCTGCTTCAACTACAATCTTCTTATGCCATAAATGCAGTTGCAAATGTGTATTTATAGTCAAAAAATCAAAATAATCGACATTGAGTCGATGGGGCCTCGTCAATGCATGGTAAGATGCATCGACTAGGCCTTGTTGATGAGGCCCAATCGATGAGGTCGCGTTAATGCAGCCAACTTAATGCAACTCATCAAATACAAAGAGAAAAAAGAATTTTGAAAATTTTATTTCTAATCTTAAGGATTTATTTAAAGTTAATAAAAATTTGTACTAGGCTTTTCTAGATATTTTATAAAAGGATGGCAAATATGTTTTCCCTTTTAATTTGAAAGTTTCTTATGAGATTATTACAAGGAATGATTTTATTTATAACAAGTTCAATAAGACTTGAAAATGTAGTTATCATTGCACTTTTGGATGAGAAAAATAAAGATATTTAGAGAGCTTTTACATTTCCTAAAATTCATATATTTTCATGGCATTATATTTGACAAGGGCTTTCTATGATCACTCTTATTAAACATATAGAAAATCTTTTTCCTCAATGTTCTCTTTGTAAGAGTGAAGTCTCATTTTCTCATGTTTTTTTTTACTATCCTGTTCCTCAACATGCTTAGAATTGAACATCTAGAATTTATAACTTTCAACCAAGTATGAATGAAGTCACTCTTGGTGATCAACTTGCTTTGTCTACTTCATTTCTTTGCATTTTGAATTTTCTTTAACCACTTGTTCTCTACCCTATTTGGAAGCTTCAGTGTGCAATTATTTTTTAGTAACAAGAGCATACCTATGACCTCTCTTTTGGTGTCAAATATCAAATTCTTGAAGATATCTCTTTTTAGCTACAACTTCAAGTAAAAAGCCTCCCAGTGAAAGCTAAACAATTAATTTCTTTTCAATAGTATTAATTTCTTCATATTTTGGATGCTTAAAAATGGGAAGCTTTCAACTTTTGTTGCTATTTGTTCATCTCTAATTGTTGTATTCTTTTTTCTTTAAAAAAAAGTTTTCTCCTTCTTTTTACAAAAAACTCTTTAGTAAGAAATGAAAACCCATGAGGGTGCTTCTAAATAAGGGCAAGGCCCTAGCCTTTTCCTACCCCAAAGGGGAGGTATTTCAAAATTAGTTGTGAGGATGAAAACCTGAAATGACATCTCAAAACCATTAGGCTTTTTCTTTAGACTCTCTCTTTGATGATATGATATACTCTAAATTTTTTAAATATTATTATTTTTTAAATATGAAATTAGTTTGACAGATTCATTCAAAGGGTCTTAGTGAATATAAGTAAAAATTCCATCAGTGAACATAAGAAGAAATTCCATTACAACATAACAAAACAATGAGTACCTCAATTTCTTTTTAAGGTTTTGATCAAGAAGACTACGTGCTTTGATTCTTGTCTTCTCAAATATCACCCTCAACCAGCAAGGTGGATTCAATGTTTAGGTTATAGCCCTTCTATTTTAATCCTTCCCTCCTCAACCTTTTCAAAATTGAACAACCTTTTTGGCACACATCCTTGCCAAAGGGCGGTGAGGGAGCTCGTGGAAAATACATGTATTTATTTATTACCAGAGCCATGACATTACAACAATAATGAATCATAGGCAGTTTACAAGTTAACCACAGGCACATATTGATGGAACATGGTACTACTCTCCAAGCCAACACAAGAGGAGGAGCAGAGAAAATGTAGTGTGGTTGGTCACATGATGGAGCAGGCGTTAGGGTTATCGTCACTGAAGAGGGTGGTCATGTATTCGTCTTCGGCGGGTGCTCGGCCGGAGAACACGTGCTCCACGTTGCGCACGTACCCGGCGGGCGCCCTCTTGTCGTACACTGCCGCAGTGTACGGATGATACACCAGGTTGTACGGAACGTACGGCCACATTTCGGCACGTTTGCCGGTGGACTTGGCCTTGCTCAGCACCTTCCCTGCGTCCACGTACCCCGTCACCGTCACCTTCTGCATCTTCCTGTTCACCTCCACCGACTTCACCCCTGCATCACCACCAACAAGAAGAAACAAAGAATATTACTCGGTAGAATCAACTTGGCAGAGATTTCTGCAATGCCTTAAACAAGATTTCAGATAGTTAATTTGGAAAATTTTCATAGATCTGTTTTGGTTTCTTTCGGATTAGTAAGGAAAGACTCTTAGTACTAAGTAGTTGACACCTTGTTACATTAAACCTGAGAATGGGATCATTACCCATAAGCTCTCAATGTTTATCCCACCCAGAGAATGTTTTCTGGGAGAGTTGGTAAATGAGCAAAAGCCTAATATCTATCCTTGAGTGGCTGCACTACCTGAGCCTGAGCCTGAATCCGGGTCTTATACTTGAAGGCTCGAACCCAGGTCTTATACTTGAGAAAAAGTTAGCTTGGTGTATTTAACATCTAGCAGGCAAAAGCAGAAATACACTGCACTACGGTTATTGCAACGACACATGGAAAACAATGGAGTACTGTGTGCTTTATTGTGGACAAACAGGGCAGCTTTTGGTGCTTTATTCCGTAAAGCAGCTCTTGCAGGAGGAATCAGAACCTCCTCTAGGAATTCTCAGAAAGTTTTTGAGGCTTGATTGAACTATTTTTGGTTTATAGTGTTCAGGAATGATCGGCTGGCTCAGTGTTTGGGAACTGGGAGTGCTTTCTTTTAGGCCTTTTGCTGCTTTAATTCAAAAGCATACACTTGTGACAGCTAGCCATGCTAAAGTTGTAAGCTAAACATTCAAATTTCAAAACCTCAAAAGCCAACAAAACACAAAGAACTGTTCAACAGACTGACTCTCTATCTAACCAATACCCACACCATCAAAAAAAGCCTGTTTTTCTTTTTCTTTTTTCAAGTCCCTGCATATCTTGTGGTTAGAGCGTGTAGGTGATAGTTTGCATGTCACAGCTTAGATTTCATCAACGGGTATATGGATCCTAGACCCCGCTAATTAAGTTCCAGCAAAGTTTCCACTTAATACCCTTCATCAAAGGCAATTTCTAATGCCATGTCTAACAGTCAAACTCATGGCAGTTTCGGACAATTTATTGTACCTAATACAAAGGCTGGCATGAGCGTTCTGGACATTTGATATTTTTGTCTATTTTTGTGGAAGAAAAAGATAGACTAGCACTAACCTTTCATGGAGGACAGAGTGCTTTTAACTCTTCTTTCGCAGCCATCACAGTCCATTCTAACCTTGAGCTCCACAGTCTGCTCATGCACAACCAAAAGGCAGAAGAAAATTACCATTTTCCGAGTGCCCAACAAAAACAGATTAAATAAATAAAGAATTTGATTTCCAGAGTAATGGGAATGGACAAATAATGTGTTGAGGAAAGAGGCACAGACCTGGTATTGCTTCCTTTTGCGTTTGGTTTTGCCAGTGAGCAAGCGAGAAACGTATTCAAAGGCACCCATTTTTTGTTTGTTGAACCTTCCCAAGACTATAATAGCTGCTGCTGCGTTTTCACAGACACAGACACAGATACAGATACAGGATCAATAATTTTGGCTTCTTCTTCTCTGAGAAATTGTTGTCTTCATCTGCTGGGAATTGAAAGAAGGTTTAAGGGGTAAGGCCATATATATAGAGCTAGAGCGTATGCAACAGCTATACTAGTCATTTTTTCCTCGGAAGGAAGCCCATTATCATAAGAACCCTCATGCCCAAGAAAAGCAAAGGCAGAATAACAAGACGTGAGATGTAAGTTAAAACCCAAAACCGTGAAATGCATGGAATGACGAAAAAGAGGGGTAAAAAAAGAGAGATAGAGATTGAAGCATGCCGCCTAATACAAAGAGAAAAAAGCAAGGCCAGGTGCATATTAACAAAGGCTACATTTCTGTAAAGTTCATGGACACTAGCAGTGCTATAAAGGGCGGCTAAGTCTATGATTGATTGTTTGAAGACAAAGACACAAAGTGTTCTGCTATCCTATCAACTTTATTTGATTTTTTAAAAAAATATTCAGCCATTACGTAGAAGGTTCATGACAAATGGATCATATATATGTATATATAAATCATCATAATGTCAAGGACAGCTTTCCCTTTCTTTGATAAAGTAGTCTGACTGGGGCGGCAAAGGCTGGGCCATGGCACTTTGCCAAGCTTTAATTTGTTGTTCTTGGGATTTGGACCATAATTGAGTTGCTTCCAAATAATATTCTTTATAAAAACACTTGCTTCTTACTGTCATCAACGTGACTGCAATGAGCCATTTTGCTCTTTTATTCAAACCTTTGTGGTGCTTTGGACATTGTTTGGATTACCACGGCAAAAGCAGCACTGTGAGATAGCCAGTTTGAGCGCATGATAGTAGACAATGCATCCATTTTGCATGTAACGTGGAGATTTTTTATGGTAAGAAAAGGTTGGTAATTCAGTACACTTTGGATTTTTTTAATGCTTTATGTGATTCAATAATTTGTGGGTCTTTGATTCGGAAGGCGAGCCTTTTCATGAAGGTCGCTGTCCTCTCATTCTTGCCTTGATGCGATAAGGACGGCAATCCACCCCCATTTCTTACATTAAATTTTCTGTCATTATTGAGAAAAGCAAACTAGTATAGATGGAGCTTCGAGACCGAAAAAAAAAAAAAAACAATAAAACTCATGGTGCTTGTTAATGGAGTTTTGCATGCACTTAAGTCGACCATCATTTTTAACATTTTTCCATCGCCTTCAAGAATTTGCATCCCTTCGTGGATTTGATCCCGTTTTATGCCAATTTATTACTACTGATATCTAATGTTTGGATACGAGTGGTTCTCCATAAATAGAACACTTTGGAAGTATACCTTTTAGGTTCAATAATGTTTCTTTTAACATTACTTCTAAGGGCAATATTCCATAAAAATATGGTATCATTATCCTCATCCTCATCACTATCTAATTGAATTTTATGCCATTCTTATCCCATTCATGCAATCTTAACTTTATATGTCTTTCTTATGAGAGGTGGAAATTGTACAAGTCCATGACTTGTAAAAGCACTGATTTTGGATGCTAAAACCTTTGCCCAAAACTTTGTTGTATCATTATCATCAACACCATTGTAGCTAGTTGTTTCCAAGGGCTTGGTCAGAGGAAAGAAGTGAAAGACAGTGGATTCCTCTAACACCTTACTATAGGATAATCAGATTAATAATGTTGTGGATGATAGTGTTTTATGTTTAGATTTTTCTGAAGATTTTTTTAATCAAATAGTACATACCTTTACTCAACTTTATGTAATCAATTTTTTTTACTGGCAAAATCCCTCCTACAATGATTTTTCAAGATTGGATTAAAAATAATTGGGAATCTAGAAATATCAAGTTAGCCCTTGCTTCTATTCACAGTAGGTTTACATCAAAGGCCTACATCAATGACAATTTGGTTTTGTTAAAGGTCGGTATATCTTAGACAATGTAGTTATTGCTATTGAGGGTATGCATTAGGCTTCTTCGACAAAACAAAAAGCCATCCTTCTTAAACTTGATTTTGTAAAAGCTTATGACAAGCTTGATTGATCATTTTTAAGAAGTATTATTAAACATTATAATTTAGATAATATTTTTGAAAATCACACTGATCTACTTTTATCATATGCCTCTTCATTTATATGCATAAATAAGACTTTTCAAGGGTTATTAAGCTATAAAAATTGGTCTAGAAAGGATGTTCTTTAGGTCCTTATCTTTTTATAATTGCAACTAATGCTCTTAGTGTTGTGGTTAGAGCTCATAGTGATTCTATGATGTTAAAAGGAATTGCTCCTCTAGTAGATGGAAAGAATCTCATTTACAACTAGTTTGCAATTGAAACATTTTTCACTTTGATTGAGGACCATAATAATTTTAACACTACATTGAATTGTATTGACATTTATTATAGAGCTTCAAGAGATAAAATTAATTGGAGCAACACTCAAGCTATTTGTTCAAGCTTCTCTCCAAAGTGTGCATGGATATATAATTATAATATCAAATGGCTTTATCCTAAAAATGTTTTTTCTCTTTTGGGCATTCCAATAGCATTATTTTCTATTCCTACTTTATGGCATAATGTGGTAGAAAAACTTAAGCAAAAGACTTTGAAATGGGCTATCAAACCCTTATCTCTTGCAAGCAAATTTATAGTTGCCAACTATATTTTGAGCTTCATTCATGTGTACTAATCTTCATTCTTAATTTCTGCTAAATCATCCTTTTAAAGCATTGATAGAATTCTTGGAAATTTCTTATGGAGGGATAATAATAATCACAAATATTTTCAATGAGTTACTTAGGATATCTGTCTTTTAAGTAAGGACCAAGATGGCTTGGGATTTCCTTCTATTGAGTAACAAAGTATTCTCTTGGCCTCTAAATGGATCACTCATTGTATAGAAGTTTAGTAAGCTTAAAAGATTCTATTTAGGCATAATATTTTATGTTTAGGTAAATACCAAAGATGGAAGAATATTCATTGGAGTAATTGAATCATTTGTGTGGAAACTCATGGAAGGATATAGGTTCATATATTTTTAATCAAATTTTACAGTACTAGAATCAAATCAATGGTTTTCTGGAATGAAAACCTACCAATTTAAGCTTGAACAATTTGTTAAAGCACACTATTTACTAGTAATCTATTTTTAAAAAGAATTTTGGCTACTTATTTAAAGAATTCTCAAATAGAGAAAATCATTTTGTTATTTGTAATCTCAATCATATTGGCCATTATTTTCTATTAGAAATGAAATTTTTCTCTTTCTTGGTAACATGTCAAAGTTAAATGGAGGCTTCAAAGATAGGATATTTCTATTTATCATCTCATTAAGCATGTTCTTTTCAACTTTTGGGCACCTGAAATTCATAATGAAACTCCTTGGTATGAAGACTGGTTTTGGCAAGATGGTTCCCTTACATGTTTTCTTGGTGACTCTAAAGCTAAATCTTGGTTTTACTAGCAAGAATTTCAATATTCTACTTAAAATAGAAGATGGAATGTGCAAATAGAGGATCATCATTGGAAATAAATTTTTCATTATGTTTGGAAATTAAAGGCCCAATGAAAGCATGAATTCTTATTCTAGTCCTTGCTTCATCAAGAACTTCCTACTAGACATAGGCTTTACCTCTTAGGAGTTGAATGTTCTTAACAAATTTGGTTTTCCAAATCAATTTTCTATCCAAATCAATTTGTTGGTTTCCCACTATGTATCTTCAATGATAACTGTGTTTAAGTGGCACCTTCAAAAGGTTTGGAAGATCCTTCTTTTTGAGATTATTTTCTTCATATGAAAATGTAGATTGGATGCATGGTATCAAAACACAAGTTATACTAAGTTTGACTATGGTATAAAGTACTTCATTGCCAACTTAGTTCAACTTCAATGTCACGTGGCAAGCTTTGAAAACAATATTAAGTTCTCTTGAAAAAGTGAAATGTTAACAATTTGATTTGGCTTTATTAGCAATCATCCATTGTTGTGATTTATCTTTCTATTTTTTTATTACAAGTGACTAGGGAGTCATTTTGTAATCTTTGGGCTCTATTAAGATTTTCAATTTTTGTGGTTTATATTCATAGAGATAGCTTAATTGGTTAGCTTATTATCTACTAAGTATTATATAGGCAAAAGCTTATATTGGATATATGTCATATACAAACTTTTATAATTAGCTATGATGGATAAGGATTTTTGGCAATGCTAGATACTAAAATAATTTAACTATAGGTACATCCTAATACATAGCTAACATGATACATTACAAGAATTATACAGAAATATAATGATGCCTCAAATATAACTTGAAGTATCAACCTTCAACTAATAAGACAGTGAGTTAGCCACTTTAGCCATCTATCACTTGCAAGGATAGTGAGTTTTAACTCTATATATCTTTCTTTTTCATTGAGAAAAAACTTAAGTACTTAGAATTTATAATCCATTTTTTATTTTATTATATTTCATAAAATCTCATAATTTTAGATATTAGCCTAGTGTTAAGACTCTTGATTTGAAAGCTCTAAGTTATGAGTTCAACTCTAGTGGGTAATGTTGACACTTAAGACACAGTTATGTTTTACTTAAGTTTAGATGTACATATAGTTATAGTTTTAATTAAAAAAATTCCCTCATTATTTCATGAACTCAAAGGAGATATGAAACTCTAAAATAAGAAAAGAAGCATTTATTTTCACATCAAGATTATGCCTATAAAATATAAAAGGTTTAACCTTCCTTATTAATAGCATCTTCCATTAAAGTATTTAAAACATCAAGCTAGCTTTAACATATTTTCTTGCAAAGAATGAGATTTTGATATTTTAATAAGACTATCAAAACTCATATATTTTCAATCATAATAAAACATTCACCATCTTTTCTTGATATTTTCTAAATAATACATTGTCCGGTTAGTTAAAGCATATGGCTTGGGGTTTCCAAGTTATAGGCTTGATTCAAACAAGTATGTTGATATGATATACTATTATACTTTTCTTAAGTTTTACAAAAGTTTTATGTTAACTATTACTAACACAAAAATACTGGTCATTAGATACCAAAACTAATATTACAACTTTCAACCAAGTATCAACGAAATCATTCTTGATGATCAACCTTTTTTTATTTCTTCTAGTGCTATCTTTATTTCTATTTAAAAGTGTCTTAGACCACTTGTTTACTACTTTGTTTGGAAGCTTTGATATACCATTATTTTCTAGCAGCAAGGGCATAACTATAACATCTCTTTAGGAGTTAAACATCAAATTCTTAAAGATGTCACTTTTTAGCTACTACTTCAAGTGAAAAGTGCCTAGTAAAAGTTGAAAAATTAATTTATTTTCAAAATTATTTATTTATTTATTTATTTTTGAATGGTCAAAAATGAAAAGCTTTCAATTTATTTTGCTATTTGTTCATTATTTTTGACTGGTGTATTCTTTGGTTTTTATAGAGAGTTTTCTCCTTCTCATTACAAGAAACTCTTTAGTAAGAAGTAAAAACCTATAATTATGCTTCTAAATAAAGGGAAGGCCTAATCATTTTTCTACCCTAGAAGGGAGCTTTTCCAAAATTGTTTGTAAGTATGAAAACCTAAAAAGACCTCTCTAAAATAGTTGGCCTTTTTCTTTAGACTCTCTCTTCATTAATCTAATGTACTTAAAATTTTTTAAATATTATTATTCATTTTTTGAGGTTCCACAACCCCCCTCCCCCTCCTCCCCTTCCCTACCTACACCCCCACTCCCCCTCCTCCCACCCCAAAAAAATTTATGTTACACCTAATACTAATGTTTGGAAATAAAAAACCTTATAGTATCCCTTATATGGTTACATTACCCAAGAAAAATTTTGTTTGATTGAGAACAAGAATGGTTTGATAATTTAATGCTATAATTATTTATGATCACTCAAGTCTCAATTCTCATCCTACCAAGTGAAGCCCTAGGAGGGTCAGTAGATGAGAAAAATTCTAACTCTTCAAGTAACTACGCCTAGGATTAAACTCATGCCTTGCAACTTGAGCAACAAGTACCTTGCCATCACTCAGAATGACAGTCCCTTTTGATAATTTAATGCCAGAATAATTCAAAGATGCAATAGAATACTTAAAATAGAAAATATTTAACAAGAAAATGATTATTCAAGTAAGATAAAAGGTTGAATTCATAAAAGAAATGTTTTAAATATAATCAAATTAAATTCAAAGATTAGCCAAGGGACATGTAAAAGAGAAAGACAAGGGGCAACAAAGAGGAATCATGAACGGGATGGAAACCTAGCTATTAATTGATCTATGAAAATAAGAATGTCTTTCTTTCATCTACCATTTAGACTTTATCTATGAGGTACTTCCTGTAGCATGTGGTCATCCTAAGAAGCTATTCCTTTTGCCCATATAATTCCTTCATATTTTTAAGTGACACTTTTTTTTCTTCCAGTGTATCATCCTACTCTTACTCATACTTTTTTTAGCTTTCTAGTTCAAGAGAAATTTTCTCAAATCTTTTATAAGATTTCTTCTCGATGACTCTTATTCAAGTAAGTTTGAAGAAGCAAAAGCCTAATAATTAGGAGAGAGAGAAGTATATGAAAAAGAGGATGAATGGAAAGTGTTTGGTTGCATTTGAGGAGTGGTAGCTTTGATGATTATGATGCAACATTTATTGATGCCTCTTTGATCTCTTTCATGAATCTTTTGTATTCTTTTCTTCCTTTAATTTTCCTCATTTTCTCTTGTAAGGTGGAGGCATAGGTGCCATGTGTTTCTCTTGTGGCATCACATGTTCTTCTTGTATGATTTTCTTTACCAACTATGTGAGTTTTCTAATCCTTCAAATCTCTTTCACAAGTTTCACTTCTTTTTTCTTCTTTATGTATAACATTGATGAGTGGCGAGGTACCCCTACACTCAACCATACGAATACGAGTGTTACACGCACGATCCAATCGAACTCCGTAGACTAAGTGCCTACATGCCTTATGGAACACTTAAGGTTAATTGTTCGTTGTCTTCCTAGACTTACTTGTATTTGTCACGGTTGTATGGTTAAGTAAGTCTGAGGTATGTGATTTTTATAGCTTTTATGTTTTTATCGCCTATGCTAATGAGGGAAAGGGTGAATAGACTAAGTAACTAAATTTAACTAAATAAGTTCTAATGCCTAGCATCAGTATCCGTCCCACTTACCGTTCACACCCTGAACCAATGCAACCTTCTAGGATTACCAAATGTTATTCGTTGCTAGGATTACCAAGCGTAATGCACGTGCTCGAAGCGGTCGTACTGAATGCACTTAGCTAGAAGTTAAGGGTTGATAGAGATTTAATTAACTAATAAATCATTTAAACGATGAACAATAAATAATAGTAATTAAAGTCCTATTTATCTTAGTCCATGCACTGCAAGGTTTATCCAACAGTTCATCTTTATTTTCATACACAAACTTGTGCTCAGGTACAATATTTGCTCGAATAAAGATCCATTCACTTTGGAACTCCTACTGTGGGCACATGGAAATTATTCTATCTCTGGAGAGGTAAAACTACTAGAGTTTCACTAAGGGTCTAGATCTAGATGGAGAAACAAGGGAGAGCCTCTTATTTATAGATTTGTTGGCGCGCTGCAATATTGCATACGTGATATCGTGGGGGATGTGATATGGGATGACTGAATAAAAACTCATCCTCGAGTTCCTTACAAAATATTGGGAAGGTATGGGATTATTGACTTGAATGGAACTAATGGTGAATGGGATGACATGTGAACGGATCATCATTACAGAACATGAAAAAACTGGTGTTCACGACAACAATAGTGAACACCTTATACATTTGACATTAGGTCGTATTTGGTAGCTGAGAGAGAAGAGAGAAGAGAGAAGAAGTCTGCTGCTACCAACACCAAGATTGCACCTTTCGTTGTCTATCTATAAGCACACCATCGATCTTGCTCCTTGCATAGCTGCTTCAGCACTAATCCATTCCAAGTGTTCCATCTAGATCCAATCCATTATTGCATGATTTCCATTTGCACACACAGCACAGTTTTTATATTAGCAATGGTAAATGAATCATAATGCAGTTGATACCTTGCTTCAGTAAAAGGTCCATTGGCTGGGTTGTGGTATGGCTGATGTAGATCTAGAGATATAATAATGGTGACTATTGAAGGTGCAGGGGCTAGGAGAAAATCAAAAAAATTGGGTCAGGACCCCCATGACTAGGAGCGAACCTCCGATAGTGATAGAATGGAGAAAGAAAAAGAACAAGAAAGATGGAGAAAAAGAGACAACTATAACGTCAATGAAATGGATATCAAGATGGAAATGAACAAAATAGAGTGGATTGCAAAAATGTTAAGGGAAACAATTTAACTAGTGTACCAAATAGGAATGCCAGTGGGTCCTCCCAAAGTAGGCTCATGCCCTTAATGCCCTGACAACCCCACATTCAAAGAGTCCGTAGGCTCTGGGAATGTCATTTGGAACAAGATTTAAATTCTTAACCACAAGAATTTACCAAAAAGAAAACGATGCATCCAATAAGATATGGACTACTGATACAACAGGCAATGAGGTGATAGATGGGGAAAGAAGGATGGAAAGAAGAGAATGGAATGGAGTCTCAAGAACAAGGTGGTGTATAGCCCCTTGTGTAGTTAATGATTAATGTGACTTATTAGATCCCATTCCAAGTCCAGCCTCAACAAACCACATCTAATGCATTCGGCCAATCCATCCACTTGAAGTAACAAGAATGCATCTCTCAAAGAGCCACCACCATTCCAACGAAACAAAGTAGGAGAGAATAGGAAGTGAGAAGGGCCTTAGTTAGAGGGAACATGTTTATTTTAGTTCCATAACCAGTGCTTGTAGCCCAAATGATTATTTCATATAAGGGGTGTGCTTTGAATTCTCACTATTTTTTTTATGTTTTTGCGTGAGAACCACACCATGCAAATACTTATTAGTTTTATTTGCTCAGCTTCCCAATAATTGAGTGACATTNGAAACAACTTGCACCCACAACGAAAGTATAGATACATTGGAATATGAGCGTCGCCAACTTCCAACCCTTAACCTAAAAACATCAATTAGGAGAAGTTGGATACTTTTAAGAAATTCAAACAAACGCTCATTATTTTGGATCTCTTCCTTTTAATTTAGTCATAGGGGAGATGGCCACCTATGCTAATCATTTGAGGCCCTCAATTCTTTTAAGTTTTTTTCTACACATTTTTGTTTTGCACATTTTTGTTTTACAAGCTTCTTTAACTTTGCATGTTTTTTTTTGCAACATCATTTATACTTTTTCATTTCTTTGTGTGTGTGTGTGTGTGTGTGTGTGTGTGTGTTATCCATCTTGTTAATTTTTTCACCCAATAAGTGCTCTAATGATAGTATGAACTATTTTCTACTGGTTGCTAATGTTT
>MNCI01007014.1:257830-286477 GCA_015680685.1 Gnetum montanum | reverse complement strand
GTGTTCTCTTTTTGTGTGGTTGCTACATACAGACACCTTTGTATCTGAGTTTCTTGGGCACACCAGTTGCATGCAGAAGATGCTGAGCATTCCTCCATGTCATCACCCTTTGAGTCATTGTATGTGATGCATGAAACTTTCTTCTTCTCAATCTTTCCATAAATATTTTCCTTAGATATTTCGAAGGAAAGATCACGGATTCCTAGGCACACGTTAATGGTGTTGAGCCATGCCCTTCCCATTATAATTGGGAAGTCTCCTTTGTTACTGTTGACTTCTATCACTAGGAAATCAGCTGGGTATGACCAACCACACACAGTGGTAACGATGTCCTCCACTAATCCCAAGGGAATGGTGATGGACTAGTCAACTAGCTCTAGTTGAATACTGCTCTTCTTAAGTGGAGGCAAGTTCCAGGCTTTATACATTTCTCACGAGATTAAGTTAACTTCGGAACTTGAGTCGAGAAGAGCCTTACGTGGTTTGTTCCCAACAACTTGGAGGTAGATTAAGGAACTTCCAGGGTCAGAGGGTTTCCTGGGAAGATGGCCCACCTTGATCCAGTCAGTAACGATATGCATTAACATAACTATATGCGTTGAGCTCTGTTGTTGGTTTGAAGGGAGCTTTGAAGCCTTATTTGTTGGAGGAGCATGCATAGACTCACCACTTGTGGTTGTGAGAGCTTGTTTGGGCTTTTGGTTTTGAAGAAAGATCTTCTCTTCATGCAGTTGTCAAAACCAGTAGTGGGTTGAAGGTTTACAACTCTCGTAGCATTACGTTGCTGCGATTGAGTGGGGAGTTCCCCTTGCATCATTGGAGCAGGTGGTAGTGGAACTATCGACGTATGAGTGGCAGATGGATTCATAGGATGGTATGCATGTGGTGTGTCTCCCTTAGGAGAAGGAGTCCTAAAATACTCCTGAACTTGGTAGTGACGTTGTGGGGTTGCATGACCCATAGATTCACTTGGAGAAACCGGCTACTACACATAATAGCCATATGGGTCTGGTTGTCGATAAGGGTATTGTTGTTTAGGCGGTGGCATCCCCCATGACTATGGTTATTGCCACTACTGGTGTTGCCCGATAGGTTGTGGTGGAGTTCCACTTGGATAATACATTAATGGTTGGTGGAACTACCTCGAGTTACCTTGGGGATAAGGTAACCTTCAGGGTGCTTACCGTTTGTTAAGTCTTGGGTTGAGTGCATACACCCCGGACTCTTGCAAATGTGAGATTATTGGGCAACATCCTTTAGGATGGTCATATTGGCAGATCTCACATCCACCATCATTATCTGTATCCAAATCCACAACCTCATTGGCAATAGTCATTTTTCCCTTACCCTTGTCACGTGCATGGCCTGAATCTCTCCGCTTTTTCTTATCATGGTCACTACTTCGCTCCTCCTTAGACTCCTCTACGATTTTAAAGAAAATTTCAATTTTACTATCGAAGGAGCTCCATATTTCATCTACCTTAGCTAACACTTCCATTACTAATTTCTAAAGCAGCAAGGTTTTTCTATTCACCAACTCTTTGAGTGATGATTCATCCTCCTCCTCGCAGAATCTCACTCCCCTCTTTCAGAGGGAAGGATTGCGATTATACTCTTCCACACTTTCTCTTTTCCATAGCTCCCCTTCTTCTTTAACTACTTGCTCCAACAAACTATGAACTTTGTGGGACCTAAGTTCAGATAATCTCCCTTGGGCATATGTTCCAGGGGTTCTCCTAGTTTCATGTCTTAGCCCATCTATGAGGTGGCGGAGTTGATCCCATTGTGCATAATCATGGCCTGGGCAACGATGTAGTAATTCATAATATCGGCCCATGGCAGCATCCAAGGGTTCATGAGTACCTTGTTTCCATCCTTGGATTTGCTTATGCAAGTTGAACACTCTGGAGTATGTTTGGTATTTATCGTTAAACAATTCTAGCATTGTACTTCATCTCCTAATGGTTTTCAGCTCTAAGGACTGGTACCAACTCTCTGCTTCTTTTATGAGTGTCCTAGGGAACAAATTTAACTTTTGCCACTTATTTTCAATATTTTGCAAGGTGTAGGCATCGTGGAATGCTTGTAAGTGATTATGCGGATCAGCATTGTGCCCCCCCTCAAACCGTGGGATATTATTCATGTCTAGTCTCTTGATCCGGCTATCTTTCTGGTGCCTTGTAGGTATTCTAACTACCTTCGTAATATCTAACATACTTTAGGTGGCAAGTAGGGGTTCATCATGATCATCTCTCTCATGACTTCTATGATGCCTTCGTGATTCCCTACTTTCCCTTCTATGCCTTGACTCTCTAGAATGCCCTCGTCCTCACTCTCGACTCTCTCATCGAGGGTTCTCATTTTTCTTATCCTTATCCTCATCGTTATGCTCTTTGTGACTGCATCCTGATGTGGAAGGAGAGGGTGAATGATGTGATGAAGGGGAAGAAGAAGGGAAACCATCACCATGATAATTTTTCTTACCTTCTCTTCAGTGGCTACGNTAAGTTCTAATGCCTAGCATCAGTATTCATCCCACTTACCGTTCACACCTTGAACCAATGCAACCTTTTGGGATTACCAAATGCTATTCGTTGCTAGGATTACCAAGTATAACACACGTGCTCGAAGCGGTTGTACTGAATGCACTTACCTAGGAGTTAAGGGTTGAGAGATATTTAATTAACTAATAAAGCATTTAAACGATGAACAATAAATAATAGTAATTAAAGTCCTATTTAGCTTAGTCCATGCACTGCAAGGTTTATCCAACAGTTTTTCTTTATTTCCGTATAAAAACTTGTGCTTAGGTACAATATTTGCTCGAATAAAGATCCGTTCACTTTGGAACTCCTACTGTGGGCACATGGAAATTATTCTATCTCTAGAGAGGTAAAACTACTAGAGTTTCGCTAAGGGTCTAGATCTAGATGGAGAAACAAGGGAGAGCCTCCTCTTATTTATAGATTTGGTGGTGCGCTGTGATATTGCATACGCGATATCACAGGGGAAGACGTAATATCGCGTATGCGATATTGCAGCGGATGCGATATCGCGACCCATGTGATATCGCGTCCCATCAAACATCTATCAAAATAAAATAATGTAGTAAATATATCTAAAGTAATTACTACTTAGTTTCTTTAAATAAAAAATTCTTTTCAAACTTACTTACTATATGTATATATTTAAATGTAAATGCAAAGAAATTTTTTTTAATAAACATAAAACATAAAATTATAAATCCTTAGAAATATGCTTAAGAAGTTTTAATTCAATGCTTTAAGAATTCTATAAAGTAATATAGATAGATCAAAGTTCTTTATACAACTCTTTTCAATACATTTATTAACTAACCATGGGATCCTTGGTGATTATAGTTGTCAGAGTCTAAATGATGTAAATTCATAATTTTTTAAATAAAAGAGAAAGGGGATAGAGAGGGACTCTAGTTTCGTATCATCATTATGAACCTAAGGTGTAGTCACAACACATCATGATTAAACATGAGAAAGAATGAACCTAACATTCCAAGAGTTGGTTGTTATCTCAAACTTTTTTTTGGCACATTGAAAATCCTTCACATTGAGTTATCTCATCATAATTTGTTATGAATCAACAAATCATGAAGATAACTCAAAATCATATAAGTTATTTAAAAGTGTAATCTGAAAGAGGATGCTAGGGTATCAACTTAACTTTAAAGGTAACATCATAAAATGACATGTAGGAAGAAGGAAAAATTTAATGAAATTGAAAATTTTAGTACATCCATAGACCAAAAATGATCTATTGTCTAAAAAGTACATCTATATTATTAAAAATAAAAATAGATTCAACAAAGTAACTAAGCACCACTAGATGTAACAAAAATAATTCGTACAAACTTTTTGCTACACTATAATATTTTTGGTGAAAATGATCAGTTAAAGGACAAACAACAAAGATACAGTACTCATCCTTAAGAGTTGTTGACCTACAATGTCTATAGTTTCATTCTTTTCTAGGAATATTAATCCATCTTCCACTTTCTATCTTAATGTGAACTCAAATGAATCTTGTTGATTAAGCTACTATATTTTATTGGAATTTTAGTGCTAATACAGGAAACTTCTAAATCAAATTGATTACCTCTAATGTGCTCTAAGTAATTTTTTTTCTTTCCTTTCATATTTTACCATATTTGCATCAATAGTTTTTGTTTAACTAACTTATGTATATGTTTAGGATTCTATTGCATTGTTTCCAAGTAGAGCTTTCATGTTTTTAGCTATTGTATTCCCTGAAAATGCCATCCTTGTTCTTTTTTGTCTTCAAGAATTTCTTTGGAAAATTTGACTTGCTTAGTTTCTAATAGACCATAAATATAGTTAATGAATTGACAAAGAGCTTTAGCTTATAATGGGAGTAAAATATATTCTAAAAGTAATATATAATATGGTGTTTATACCTTCATCTTCAATTCATGTGATAAGATATGACTCTCATGACTTAGGCTTAAGGATTTTATTTTTAAATATCATTAATAAAGGATAAAAGAATTACAAGAGTTTTCATAATCTAACATGTATAGTGATAGAATGTATTAAAATTTCAATTAAACTTATTACCTTATAGGTATACTATTGTATATATATTTTTGAGTACAGTGTTTATTACTTGGTACAATATTGACTACATTGGTGAAAATTTAGCTTGAGTATTTTTCTACTAGAATCTCAATCTCTTTTTAAAATTAAATCTTCTATGTGAGAGGCTTAGAAGAAAAATTCTTGTTAAAACATATTTTAATGAGTTATTGATGTTTTAATAAATTTTCTAATGTTTTATATACTTTAGTTCAACATCCCAAAGATTACAAGATCTAGCAATAAGATTCTCACTAGGATTTATATTATCTAAGAAAAATTCATAAATAGAAATTTGCAAATTAATATGTATGAAATCTGAACATACACTAATTTTCAAGGACAAGTCTCTAATTTTTAGCTTAGCATCAATTGTGCTAAGTCATGCTCTTTCCATAATGATAAGATTATCATTCTTCACATTGATCACAAAAAAAAAAGCTATTGGATAAGACTACCCATTGATAATGATCACCAAATCTTCTACATGTTCCAAAGTAATGGTGACTGATTAATTTGCAAGGTCTAGTCTTATGTTATACTTCTTTACTATTTAAAAATTTCATGCCTTGTATATTTCTTGAAAGATTAAATGACTTCAGAACCTGAGTCTAGTACATGGTGAAATTCTAGCAATTTGTAAATAAATCAAAGGGCTTTTAGGATCTATTCTTTTCTTAGGAAGAGTTCTTGATTTTATCCAATTTGATACTATATGAGTTAACATGACAGTCTTCATGTTCACACTTTGATTTGAAGAAAACATGAATTCATTTGAACAACTTGAAGGTGTTAAAACTGATATTAGAATCATAGCAGTAGTTTCTTATTTTTGTTAAGATGGACTTGTAGATGTATCAATTATCTTTATAGGTATAGGACTTGTCTTGAAAAAAGATCATTTTTTGGATTTACATTCAATGTTATTAGTATTATCCTCTCTATGTATACTAACTATCCTTATTGCACTCTTTTGTTTTGGTTGTGTTGGTAATTCCCCTTGCATTGCTACTGGTGGTACAAGGGGTAATGGGTAATAAGCTTGATGAGCATGAGATGCAGTTGGATGTCGTATGTACGATGGTGATTCAATTTATGGAGTTGCAATCCTATGGTATTTCACTGAGTAGTAGTGAGAAAAAGCATGAACTAAAGTACCCTCTAAAGATATGAATTATTGGAGGTAGTAACTATATGGGTTTGACTATCTATAAGGGTATTGTTCTCTTGGTGGTGAAATTCCCCATGATTGTGATTATTACCACTACTAATAATATCACTCTTGAGGTTAAGCATAACTCCCACTATAATAGTACTATTGTTAATAAAATTATTTGTAGTGGATAAGGTAATCTTTTGGGCATTTTTTTTTTGTCAAATTTTGGATTTAGAACATATGTCCAAGATTACTGTAGATGTGCCATGACACACATTACATACATTTTCTTCTTTAGAGTTATACTCTATAACCTCTTTTACAAAAACTACGATTCTCTTTTACTTGTACTTATTATATCCACTATCTTTCTTCTTCTTCCTATCTTTTCTTTTAGTAAGTGCTTTCTCTATCTTCTCTTCTACGATTTTGAATGCTATTGTAAACTTTTCATCCATGGAATCCCACATCTTTCCTACTTTAGCTACAATATCATTGACTAACTTTTATATAGGAATTTTTTTTTTTTTGAATTACATCTTCTATTGTTTCCTCCTCTTGAGTTTCACAAACTCTCATATCTCTCTTTCTTAGATAAGGATCTTTTTTATAATATTTAACTAACTCTATTTTTCTTAACTCACCTTTTTATTTTTGCAACCTAATCCAGTAAGCTTTGTATAAAATGGAACTTTGATAATCTTCCTTGGGCATACACACAAAGGGTCTCTCTAGTTTTCTTCCTTAGCCCATCAATGACCTTAGTTATTCCCTTTGTAAAAATCCATGGCTTGAGCATCAATGTAAAGTGAGTAGTACTTGCTCATAGTTGCATCAAGGGATTCATGTATTCCTTTCTTTTATCCTTGAGTCTGTTTTCTTAAATTTGACACTTATGAATAAATTTGATACTTCTCATTGAATAGTTCTAGCATGGTACTTCATCTTCTAGTTGATTCTAGTTTTAAGAACCTATACTAACTTTCTACCTTCTTTATGAGTATTCTTGGAAATAACTTTAATTTTTTAAATTATTATCTAATTCTAGAGGGCACAATCATCATGGAATGCTTGGAGGTGATGTTGTAGATCTACATTACATCCTCCTTCAAATTTTAAAATTTTATTCATATCAAGTCACTTTATGCAACTGTCCCTTAGATGTATGATTAGAATTTACACTACTTATCTTATGTTAATCATGCTTCTTGTGGAAAATAGGAGTTATTCATAGTCTTTGACTTTATAGCCTCTATTATAGTAATGACCCCTCTAATGTTCAACGTGTTTTTTTTTCATGCTTGAGTTCTATCTCTCTCTTCTTCATCAAGATGTCTTCTTTTATCTACATGTTTGTTATGATCCTTCCTTCTCTCTTTGTCATGATCCTTTTGTCTTTGTTTCTCCTTATCTGAACCCATTGATGAGTGTGATAAAGAGAATGGAGGACTTAGAGAGTGATGTCAGTTGGCTCTCCTTCTATGACCCCTTGATTCTTCTCTTTTGAATTTGCTAGAGATATTAGGCCTTGGATCCATCCTAAGTTTGGAGTTTCTCTCATCTTTTCCAAGAGTTTCTGCAAGACTTGAACATTATTTTAATTGCACAAGATCTTTAGTGTATAGAGTAGGTGATTTGTAGTTAGATATATGATGATGATAAGACTACTTAACCTTGTGTGATGTATCTTGATTTTCCATAAGGATGATTGTCTATGATATCATTTTTTCTTTCTCTTATTCATATCTTGCTTTCATGATAGCATCTCTCCTAGCTTGACTGTCTGTTGGCTAGTAGGCCATTTTCATATTCATTGTGACTTGGTATCCTTCCTCTACATGAGCAAGGCTTGATCTAAGTAGAGATTCTTGAAGCATAGATGACATTAAATAGTCTAGAAGTAGGATAATATTACCTTGTAAGTCTCTCCATTGAAACTATTTATCCTAGTAAAAAATGAATGTAAACTTAAGAGAATATGATATTCTAGTTTGTATCAGTCTACTCTAATTTTTCCCATTGTAGTTTCTATCATTATTTTCATTAAGGTTAATAGCAAGTGAAGATTTTATTTTATAGGTTGAAGCCATTTTGAATCGGTTAATACTTAAGTATGTATTTTTAGAAATTATTATAAGTGTTAAAAATAAACATGAAATTACTTGATACAAAGAATTATGATAAAATCAACTAAGTAGTAAATGCTAACATGATTCCATTGCAGCAGATCAAATAATAAGTAGTAAGAGTTCCCAACACTCAACCATACAAGTTACAAGTGCATATGTGTAATCAAATCTTAATCTATGGATGGGACAATGTAAGTATACTAGCAAGTTGATGATAAGTTTATGATAGTTATCTTCTCACTAGAGTTAGTGAAGTGTAAAATGTATGATTTAAATTTAAGTAAGGTATATAATCAAATAGTGTTGTATGGCTCTTAGTATGCTACAAGTAAGTATAATGATTTGAATATAAATTTTATTTAACTAAGAACAATGTAAACACAAAGTTATTCTAGCCTAATGATGATAAGTATCCATTCCTGACTTACCAAACACACCTTGGGATAATATAACAAATACTGGAATCATCAAGTGAATATTTACTAAGTGAATCAAGCTTTTCCACTTCTAAGTTACCAAAAAATTATATTTGTGTGCTCGAAATTGGTTGAACTTATTCTACCAAGTAACTAACAAAAATTAAAATGTAAATAACAATGGAATGTAAATTTCCTAAGAAAGTAAATCTAATTTAAGTGAGGTCCTATAATAATGAAATATAATTTTGATCTTTATTTCCATTCATGGAATGTATACAAGTATAGTCCACTTGAATAAAGATATCATACAACTATATATCTTCACATTGTAAGCATTTGTAACTAATTATAACTTACAGAAACTAACTACAAGAATTTCACTAACGGTCAACCAAAAAGTGAGGTTTAACATGATGATACATTTATATTTATAGGAATGACAACTACATTTAATGTATGACATCATATATTGAGCTATGATATTGCATCTACGATATTATAGATACAATATTTTAGTTAATAATAAAAATTTGGTTTATCAACAACTAAGGAAAAGTTTATCACTTTCAAGAAATAGATAAGAGTTACCTGGATGGGTGTTACTCCTACACACATCTCCTATAGTTCATGTACCCTGTTAGTTCTTATTCATCAAATCTTAATATTCATGGAAGTTAATAATAGGCATGACTCATGTTGACATAATGTACTTCTAATGATGGTTTGTGATTCACCTTGAATCATTACTTGTAGTTGTCATTGGATCATGGTTAGTCCCTTGGTTCTAATTCACCTTAAGTTCTGCTTTGCTCTAATACCAATTGTGACATCCCGTTTCTAGATGTCATGACAAACATCAAACATATAGAACATTCGACATAATGCATATTGAACATGACAAGAAAATACAAAAGAAAATAAAAAGGAACTTTATTAATGAGGAAATTTGAGATAAGTGAGTCTATTTGGGTTATGCTCTAAGGGTTTCTTAGGATTATATTTTTTTGGTATTTATCCTTTAGAGGTAATCCAACACTGCTATCATGATTAGGTTAATTCCTGTCTAGAAGAAATAGCTAATCATCTTCTTGTCTTGCCTCACCTAACACTCATTACATGACTTTACTAAGTCTACAACTCTATGTTGATACAAACTCTAATTATTGAGTATAAATGCCTCAAGTTAAACCCCCAAAGGTTAGCTTAAGAGATATTCTCATTATTACAATGAACCCTTTTATTAATAATCTTATTACAAAAATTACAATATTTTGTTACAAAGCAACACCATCCTAGTTATGGAACAACACCATTTGGAAAGGGGTACATGATAATGATGGCCTTCTTGTCAATGTTGCCAAAGGGCTTTCTCTGTTGATGAATTAAAATGCATCTAATGATTATGCATCCAACTGATATGATCACTCTCTACTTCAGTCAGGTTATCTTGCATATATGCTTTCCAATACATGATTTTTTATTAGATATATGTTTTTCATGTTAATGTTAAGCATCATAGTTATGTCATTAGATTGCTTCATATTCTTAGATGGTAAGTTTTCATGTTATTATTCTTTTTCTTTTTAACTAGTAATTTGGTCTCCTTATTATCATGTTCAATCTATGTAGGCAAAGTGAATAGCCTTTTATTTTTTATTTTTTGTCCTCCTAGATACTAATATACCAAACACACTTGATAAATGGTTACTATACTTTTTTCTTTTGCTAATATAATCTTTTTATCAATATTTCCCCCAAAAAATCTATCAAGCATTGAAATAGGAACTATAAAATTATTAAAGTCTAAAAATCACTAATAAAACTCCAAGTCTTTCAAATTTGTTTTATGGTAATAAAGCTTAAGATCATTATACCTTTGAAAAAAAATAATCTAATTTAAAAGAATAAGTAGATTTTTAGGAATCACTACCTCTAGGCTTAGCTATTTAGATGTGCTTATGCAAAGAAGCTTCTAAGGCTCTATACCAAATAAGCACTTTATCATCCACTTGGTACATAAGGAGATATCTAGTTTTTAATAATTCACCAAGCCTAATCCACATCCTCTTTACAAGAGATGCAAATATCCTAGAAAACACAACAAAATCCCTTTCTAAATAGCTATTACTCAAAAGATATTTTGCACAACTTGCTTAATGCAATATGCAATAATACTAAAAACTAACATAAGAAATAGTACTCATGAATTGATTGGATGAATATTTTACAAACGATAAATTTTCCAGCCATTAAAAACTTCTTGTCCCACTTATAGTTCTTTTCCTCAATCTTCTTAATTATAACATCCCATAAAATTTTTAAGAATCCAACAAAGAAGAAAGACATGTCTAACTACTTGAAGATATTTTATTTTTCCAAAAAATTCTAAAATTAAGATAATGCTTGATCTTGGAACCCTTTATTTCAAAAAAGAGAATATTTGACTAATTAATTCAAAAGCTTTAAATTTTGTTATATTAATCAACACTTTAAAAAAGAGGGTCTGTAATAGCTTTATAAATCTTTATCACAAAATGAGTCATCTCAAACATGCATACTTAAGAATGTATGAACATTATTCTCAATGAAGATTTTTTTTAATGACAAGGTAAACTTGAATCTATGATGGTCAAGGAACAACCAAAGAAATTAATGTAGATGTCTTGCAGCAAGTTAAATTCTTTATTCTTCCAAGTTACATTATAGAGAAAATATGTAACAAAAATGAAAAAATAGAATGCAAGAAGATAACCTTGTCTAACTGAGCACTCAAGTTTAAAACTATTAGTAACACTAACATTTGTAGCCATTAGCATATTATCTTCAATAAAAGGATTCTCAACCATTTCAATAAATTTATCTTTAAAACCGTACTTGCAAAGACAAGCAATAATAAAATGTCATTTAATCCTATCATAAGATTTAGCATAATCAAGCTTAAAAATGCAATGTCTTGATTAGAATCCTCAACCCATTGCATACCCATTACAATCTTAGTTGGTATAAGTATGAATAAGCTTCCAATTTAATTGGTAGTATATGAATGCAACACCAACAAGAATTATCATTCTATAAACCTAACACTCTTGATGAAGCTTATGATCTTTCTGTGAAACTTGAAATTAAGATAAAAACGTTTGATTTGAAGAAAATGAAATATCTTTAGAAGAATGATAAGAAAGAGGTAACTCAAAGGCCAAGTACGAAAGACAAAGAAGAGGTAGAAGAAGGTGAAGAAAAGGAAGAACCTTCTACATCACCTATAAGAAATAAGAGAATGAGGGATAGATTTTCAAAGAAAGAAAGGAACCTAGGTAAGAGAAATTATTTTAATTATCATAAGATTGGCCATATGGAATGATAGTTTGATAAGCCAAGCTAAGGAAGAATTCACCTGAAGACAAGGAAGCTTAAATAATTAAAGAGGAAGATAAGTCCAAAACTTCAAGAAAATTGTGTGATTATAAATCTTTGAAAACTATTGAATATCAAAGTAAATTGAATAGTTACATTTTTATGGAAAATTTAAATGCTATAAGGAAGAGTTTTTTTAGAACTAACTATATTATTTAGGGTTACTTCTTGAATGTGTTTCTTGATGGTAAAGATCAAGAAAATGTAATTTTCTTTAAGACTTTGAAGTCTTTACATCTTGATACTATTCCTCATCATAATCCTTATAAGATTTATTGAATGATGAAAAATCACTATAACCAAGTAAAGAAGCAATGTGTTGTGTTCTATTAGTAACTTCTATGATAGAATTGTTTATGTTGTGTTCTCTATTGATTCTACTGATTTAATTTTTGGAAGACCATGGAATTATGATAATAAAGCTATTTTTGATGGAGATAATAATATTTGGACTATGCATGAAGGTCATAATGTATTTAAATTATTACCTATGTTTGCTAAAAATGACATTTATGAATTGAATGCTTCATTCATGCTTCATAGTTTCTAAAAATTTGGGAGGGTGAATAGTAGAGATGATATTTATGATGCTGGTGTGTTTTATAATGTTGAGTTTAATGCATTTAATATGGATAATTACATTAGTCATGTGGATGATAATAATTTTGTGAATGTTATGAATGATGGAAAGAGAAGTAGGAAATGTACGTCTTATGGTGGACCCCCTTGAAAATTAGTATTCCTTTTATATTTGTTAATGATTTTTGCCATTTGCATGAGTGTTTGATTATTTTTTATTTCTCCATTGATGATTTATAGACAGAATGATGTTGAAAATATGTTTGAAAGATAATATGATGTTTGATGAGTGCCAAGGTACCCCTACACCCAACCATACGAATCACAAAGTGTTCATACATGATCCAGTCAAATTCCATGGACTTTATAGTTTCCAGTGCACTAGTCTTCTAGGAAGTGAACCTTGACTTAAGCTTATTCCTTGTCTTTCCAATTACACTTGTGATGTACATTGATATAGTTAAGTGTAACTGAGGCATCTGATTTTTATCGGTTTGTATTTTATGGTTTTGATGTTTAAAGAGAGATAAAGTAATTGGATTAACTAATTTAATTTAACTAATTAACTAGTATCTAACTAGTCCTAGCATAAGCATCTAGTCCTACTTTTTGCACACATCCTAAACCCATGTATCCACTACTGGGTTACCAAGCACTACGCTACTAGGCATACCAAACAATAATGCTATTGGGATTACCAAGCGAATACATGTTACACTTGAAGCAGTTGTACTTATGTGTTCAATCTATCTAGCTTATCTTGCTTAATTACTTCATTAGCTTAATTACTAGAAAACATTTAGTAAATAACTGAAAACATTAAATGCATAAATGAAACATTTAAGCTATCTAGAATGCTACAAGGTTTATCAAGAAGTTCGTCTTTATTGTCACACATATTGTTATGTTCAGGTACAATAATGCTTGAATAAAGATCTATACACTCAATGACTCCTGTTACGAGCACTCGAGAAAAATATTCTAACTTTTAAATGGACAAACTGTAAGAGCTCTACTGCTACTATAAAAATTGATGCTATAATTGCAATTGGTGAGCACATATTTATAGACTAGGATAGACCCTTGCATTGATGGGGCCACATCAATGCAATAGACTATGTTGATGAGGCCTCATTGATGGGGCCTAGTCAATGGGGCCCAGTTGACATGACAGACTATGTCGACAGGGCCCATTCAATGCAATAGACCAAAACTCATCATACCTCCATGATTGAATGAAAACTCATCCTTGAGTGGTATGGGATTATTGATTGGCTTCCAACATAACAAAACAAAACAACAGAAACATAACAAAACTGAGTGCCCACTGTATGGACCAACACATTACAAAAATTATGGTGTTCATGATACAAAATTGAATACCATGAAATGATTCTTCAAAATTGAACAACATGTTCTTTGATGGAATGAAGTTGGTGGAGAAGGTCAGATAGTCCCAGGCAGTGGTGGCTCCTAGGGTTCTAAAGGACCTTCACCAGCTTTAGGTACATGTGATGGCCAAGGTGATTGTGGCTATCTTGCTGCTACTACAACTTCATATGGAAGACAGAAAGCATCCAATAATGCCTTCATTTTCTCTTCTTTACTCCTAGAATCATTCACGGTCCACGTAGCTTTGCCAATGTGGGCTGGGGTTGGAACATCCCAAGGACAAGGAAAAACTAGAAACAACTCCTTAACATTGATAAACCAAGCCGAAAATTGCTTGTGCTCAATGTCAAATGCTTGGAGTGTATCTTACAATGCCTAGTAGTCATTCATTCTTTTGGTCAAGTTCTCTACAACTAATCTTTGGTTAGTGAATTCCACCTTGAGCACCTCAAGTTCAGCATTTGCCATTGCAAGCTTTTGCTTGGTATCTTTATGAGTCTTAAACTCAACCTCATACAATAAGTACAAGCTGGCCACTTACTTCTCAAGCTCAGACTACAACCATCTAACAATCATCATTGCTAGGTTTGCATAGCAAAGGTTGGATAGCTCCATGTATTCCATAATCTCTTCAATCTGCAACTCCTTCATGTGGATTTTTGCCTTGTTGTAGGCATCAATCCCATCAATGATGGGTTGCCACATTTCTCTACCTTGTTGGAGTTTCTAGAGGGCCTCATTAACCTTTGCCTTTGCTAGTTGGATATGTGTTTCGTTTACCTCCTTCTATAGGCCAACCTAATCTCTGTAATGATTTTTAACTTTTTCAAATTTTAGAGTCTTGTTTTTCTAGGCAGCAATCTCAATGACTGATTTTTGTCATAAGACATAGACCTCCTCCATGAAGAGATTATGATTCTTTGCTACCAATCTCATCAATTTGATGTTTTCCCTAGCAAGCTACTCCTACAATTGATGGATAAATTCTTCTAGCTATTATTTTTACGCATCAATGGTTCATAGGCGATGGTTTTCTACGGTCAAGAACTCATTTTCTTGGCATGTATGTATCAAGTCCTTCCATACTACATGAGTTTCAGTTTCTACTACTAACTAATTAAAGACCATCATTACCATTCCTTCCTCAACCAAATTTAGCTACTCTTGAAGTTGTTGAAAAGCTATATCTTGTGTCAATGCAAGGTTGATAAAAGTAGGGTCAGCAATTTGGGTATGCAACTTGATAACTTCTACAGCCAAGCTTTGATTGTGTGCTTGAACTATTTCAAGTTGTCCTTCTAAGATGAGACACTTTCCCTTTACCTTTAGTAGCTCTGATTGGATTACAGTGATGGTATTTGGAAAATCAAAGATATCTAGAATCGATTGCCTGATTTCCACCAATTGATCTAGTAGTTCTTCATGTTGGGCTATGCTCAATCTCCTGCTGATTATCCTTGTGAACACCTATAGAAACATCTAGTTTAGGCACCAAAGGTGCATTTAATGCTTTAGCAACTCAATTAGCAATGATCTTTGCAACTGTCTCTTGCTCCTTGTGCTATATCACTAATAGGGTTACCTCCTCATCCTTCTCCAAGTGCATCAAAAAGGAAGAAGCATTCCCAGATATTTTTGGGAATAGATGATACTAAGAGAGAGATACCATCACCTCTTGGGCACTTGGATTTGACCTCATAGGCAACTACGCTTGTTGGGCAGATAACATTGATCCACCTCCCTCCATCTGACGGATTGTATGAGCCACTTCTCTGAGGTGACTCATGGCTAGTTTGTACATAGATGGGTCTCCACCACTAGTTCCTATCTACTGCTCTCATTGTTGCAAGAGCTGCTCTTAAATTTTTTGCATGTGCTCAACTACACTATGGGCCTCTGATGTTTTCTCATGAGTAAGTGGTGGAAATGGTCATTGCTACTCCTCTTCTATGGTCATGGCAAGTGCCTTATCCTTCATCATCTTAGCCCACGAAGCATTAGGAGCATGCCTAAGTATATCATTAATGTAATAGACTATTCCTACCCTTTTGCATAATTTTTTGATCAGGTAGGGAAAAGGTAAGGTCTTTCTTCCATGTTCATTCTCCTTGAAGTGCTTCTCTATTTCTAGAAAGATTAGCTGTGGAAGATTTACTGGAAATTTTTTTCTTGGAGTGGTGCATGCTCAGGCGAAGAAGGCTATCACCTTACTGGACCTCACCATTAGATTAAGGTGGTAGGCTGCTATCTTAAAATAGACTCGCTCCACCAGTGTGAGTGCACCAAACTCCTTGCGATCAACCCCATAACACCGTTGAGTCCACTCCTTCTTTACTCTGAGATCAGCTTGTGTTGATAGCTCTATCAACCATGTCCCTATGTCAAGAAACCCAAAGAGCTATGCAATGGCTTCTACTGAGTAGGATACTTGAATATCCTTAATTTTCATAGTGGCTTCTGCTCTCTTGTTGTTCTAGAAGAGAAATGTTTCTCCCATGTACCAATCCCCATTGGAACTGATGATTGGCCACATAGGAGAGGCTTGCAATTGAGCTCTAACCTCTTCTAGAGCTCATTCAAGGAATGGTCCAAAATTTAGTTCTTGAAGAACTAAGCACTGAATTTCATGGTTCCCGATTATATCAAGGCAAGCCTATGTGAGTGTGACTTCCAATCTAGGTATAAGGCCTGGTGCCTCACCTTGCTATGAGTATTCTGATGTAGCTTCTTCTTTGGGAATCTATTGGATAGATCCCACCTTGACCTCATCTTTGAGGGGTCCTATTGCATAGGTTACCTTAGCCTATTCTTGGCCATGTTCTTGTTGGCCCCTTTCTCCTTTGGGTCGTTTCTCCCATGGTTCTGATGGTCCTTCCTCATGTGGTCTCCTTGGTCTTTTTGCCATCTATGATAATACATAACAACATATTAGTAATTATTATGTAACTCAAAATGATTGGAATACCTTGTCTCATAGGGATGTTACATTTGGCTAAGGTGTGATTATGGTTGGATTGATTTAATATTTAATTATTAATTTAATCTTTGGTTTACCAAGTTGTTGGAAGGGTTAAATTCTCAAAAATTAATGATTTAATAGCATTTTACATCTTAACCCTTTGGAGGAGTTAGGAAAAATTTCAAAACAAATTTCATCAAAACCTTGGGGTTTGCTATCCCTATAACTAAGAGCTTACTTTTGGTAACTGCAGGCTCAAAAAATAGGTTGATTCAGATAAATGGTACGAGATTTATAGGCTTGGGAAGGTTTTGGGCATTGAAAATTACAAATACTCCTTGGGCATTATGGACCAAATGTGAAAATCCCAAAGTGTTCAGTGATATTTATACTATTTTTGCATTGCATCGACAAGGCCTAGTTGGCATGGTGTGCTGCATCGATGGGGCCTCGTCAATGCAATTATTGATCATTGTTGACTTTCATTGACTTGGTCAAAACTTAAAAATTACAAAGATATTTTGAAAGAAACTAGGGTCAAATGAAAGCCCAGATAGCCATGAACATGATGAAAATGTGAGAAGAGAGTGTTGAAGTTCCAAAAATTAAGAAAATTAGGAAAAATGATAACATGGGATGGAAAATGAGAGTTCAAGGAGCACAATGGAATATGTGAAAGATAAGATTATAACAATGTCCAAGGTAAGGTACTTAACTAACCAAACCAAGAGATATGCAAGTGGGTCCTTCCCAAAGTAGGCATCTACCCTTGTTGTCTTTGCATAACCCCAATTAAGGAGTCTATGGACCCCACATATGATTAATGGTCATGAATAGTTAAGGGTCAACCAAAAAGAATCTATCCAAGAATTCCAACACATCAAACTAAGAAATCAAGCATAACATAGAGACTGGTAGTGAGGTGAGTTATGGCAACATAAATGGATGACTAAGAAGGTGAGATGGAATCCTGAAGTGAGATCATAAGAAGTCCCTGTGGAATATGTGTTTAAAATAACCTGAGAAGATCCATCCTTAGTACAGACCAAAGACAACCTCTTTTAGTGACTTTGCATCACCACTTCAAGACTGATCTTCTCACTTAAGACATGAGAGTGCTCCCATTAAACAACCACCATTCCATAAAAAGAAGAAAAGAGAAGTAGAAAGTAAGAGGGAGGGCCTTAGTTAGAGAGGCCCTTCAGGCATGGGTGCATGTCTTTCTAGTCCAATAACCAATGCTTGTAGCTTGTTTATTTGTCTAAGGGATGTTCTTTGAATTCCTATCATGTTTTTTATTTCAATTTTTGGATGGGAACCACACCATGCAAAGACTTTATTTTACTTTGTATTAGTGTTTGGAATGGAACGGTAAGAAGTTCATGAAAAACACCCAAGCACTCAAGTAAGTAGAAGAGTATAAAGAGTATTGAGTCCCCTTAAAGTCACACCCTCTACAAACCTTTGAATCTTTTCCAACTCTAGAACTACCAAGGTCACCAATTGATTAAAATTTTTTTTAATGGAAAGGACCTCAAACTCCCATAACAAGGAAAACCATAGATTTTATTAGATGGGCAAATGACATGGACTCATTGCCTATTCCATAAAAGATAAACCATAACAGAGTCATTAGACATTAGAATTCAAAAATAGAAACCAAACATCAACAATCACAACATTAAGCACAAACCATCATTAGTAAACAACAATAGTGGCACTATGTCCTATGGCAATAAAGCACTTTTATTAGCAAAAATAACAAAAATTCACACTTAAACAAAATAAAGTAAAATATATGAGAAAGTCAAAAATAATCAAGAAAGTCTCAAAGGTACTAATGATGGTGCAAAATTGGGAAAAATTTAAAAATAAATAATTTGTAAAATCAAAAATGCAAAAAACTAAATGTAGAAAAACTAAAAAGCCATATGGATCATTAGCACAAATGGCCATCTCTCCCCTTGATTGAGTTGGAAGGAGGAAATCTGAAAAATGGAATGTGATTGTCCATCCATTGAGATGGTAGTTGTACTAGCTTGTCTTGGCTCTAGGAAATGTTTCACTTGTTGGATGTTGACCAACTTCTTTTTATTTAGGATTTTAGGTTTGTAGATTATCATGGCCCCAGAGGGAAAGGTTTGATCAATTATATAAGTTCCCTTCCATAATTTTTACAATTTTTTCTTCTAGGGTACATGTGTGGGGTTCCAATAGAGAATCTTATCTCCTAGTTAAAATGTTACTTTCTATATTTTGAGGTCATGACGTTGCTTGTTCAATGCCTTGTGCACCTCATTCAAAGATAGGGCCACCAATTTGTTTTCATCTAGTACATTCAGGTTGATCAATCTTTCTTTCTGTGCTAGACCTAGGTCAAGATCTAGATCACAGGTTGTTAAGAGTGTATGGAGCTCAGACTGAATTGGGAGTGTTGGAATTTTTCTATACACTAACTTGTAGGGAGAGTATCCAATAGGGAGTTTCCATGTTGAGCAATAAGCCTAGAGGGCATCGTTGAGTTTGGTGCTTCAATCTCTCCTATATTTGATTATGGTTCTTATTAAGATCTTTGTGATCTCCCAACTAGTTACCTCTGCTTAATCATTAGCTTGGAGGTGGTAGGGTGTTGTTAATTTATGTTCAACCCCCAAGCATTGCATCAACTTTCTAAAAGTGGCACCTGTGAAATGAGTTCCATTGTAAAAAATTGTGTGTGTGGCACTCCAAACCTTTTTACAACATTTTGTTGTATAAATCTAGCAGTAGTGGATGATCTAAAATTAGTAACGACTACCACTTTGACCCATTTTGTGTAATAGTCGATGGCTACAATGACATACATCTTTCCATTGGACATGGATGTGGTGGGACCCATGAAGTCAATACCCAATATGTCAAAAGGCTCTAGTGGTTGAATCCATTATTGAGGACCTTCCACTTGAGTAATCATCCCATCATCTTATTGACAATATTTACAAGATTGGACAAACTAGTGGGCATCTCTAAAGATTGTAGGCCAATAGTATCCTACCATCAGGATTTTTATGGCCATGCATTTCCCTTCAAGGCCCTTTGTGAGCATCCTGGAGAACACGTAGTTGATCTTCATTAGGGAGATACTAATGAATCAAGCCATCAATGGACACCTTGTAAAGGTGTCCATTGATTTCCATGAAGTATTGGGCCAATGAGAAAATTGTTGCTTCTTTCTAAAGTCAAGATCTTGTGGCATCTCCTGAGTGAGAAGATAGGTGAGGATGCCATTATACCATGTTGTTTCTATAGGCATTTGATCATTTAGTGCTCTTGTAAAGAGTAGTTTTTCTAGAAATGGATCAAGGAGCAAGCTCTCCTCCTCTTCATTATCCCATCTTAAGCAAGAGAGGTGGTTAGTAACCACATTTTTGGTCCCTTTTCGATCTACCATTGTGAGATTGAATTCCTACAAGATCACGAGCCACCGTATGATATGAGGGTTCACTACTAGTTTGTTCATGAGGAAGTAGATTGCACTATGGTCCATGTGCACAAATACTTAGTAGCCAAGCACATAGTACCTGAACTTTTCAAGAGCATACACCACTGCCATTAATTCTTTCTCTGTAGTGGTGTAATTTAATTATGCTTCCACAATGCTTTGACTTGCACAGTGGATGTAGTATGGATGTTGCTTATCATCCAACTACATGAGCACTACTCCCAGGGCATAGTTAGATGCATCTATCATGATGTGGAATGATCTAGACCAATCTAGTGCTCGTAGAATTGGTGTTTCTACAAGTTTCTCCTTTAACTATTAGAATGCATGTTCACACTTCTTAGTTTAGATGAAAGGTGCATCTTTTCTACCAATAATTTTGCAATCTTAGAAAAATTCTCTATGAATAACTAGTAATAGCCAGTGTGTCCAAGGAATGATCTAACATCTTTGACTATCTTTGGTTGACATGTAATTCCTTATATGACCCTTATCTTTTTTTGAACTACCTCAATCCCTTCTTGTGAAATTTGGTATCCCAACATAATGCCTTCTTGGACCATAAGGTGACTTTTTTGCTAGTTAATCCATAGATTTTTTTGGACACATCTCTTCAATACCTGCTCAAGGTGGTCCAAGGCTTGCTCAAACATAGCTCCATAGGTGAAGAAGTCATCCATGAAGGCTTCCAAACCACTACCAATTTGCTATTGGAAAATACTAAGGACTAAGCATTGAAATGTTATAGGGGCATTGCACAGACCGAGTGGCATCTTACAATATGAAAAGGTTCCCAAGGGTCTTGTGAATATTTTCTTAACTTGATCTTCTAGTGCAATTTGGATTTGGTTATAGCCACTATAACCATCCAATAAGCTATAGAAGCAATGGAAAATGATCTTTAAACGTTGCCATATTCAATAACTTGAAGTCAATGCAAACTTTCCATTTGTTACCTTTCTTTAGAATAATTACAAGTGGGCTAACCCACTCACTATCCACAATGGAATAGATGAACCTTACCTTGAGGAGCTGCTCTATTTCCTCCTTGATGATCTGCTTCAATTTGGGGTTTAGACATCTTTGCGGTTGCCTTCTTGGCTTCATGGTTGGGTTGGTGTAAATGTGATGTTGGCATATTCTTGGATTGATTACTATCAGCTCCAGATATGATCAAGCAAAAAATTGTAGCCATTTTTTAACCACCTTTAACAACTTTTCTTTTTTTCAGGAGCAAGTTTGGCATTGATTATGACCAATTTACCATTGTTTGGAAATGCATATTCCATGTCAATTGGTAAAGTTTTCAACTCTAGGGGCTCCTGTTTGAAGTTATCATGGATTTCCAACTTTTTCCAATATGTGTCATCATCTTCATTATGAGAGAGTTGGTGATGAACTTGCTCAAGTTCATCCATGCTTTCAACATAAGCATATGTTAGTCTCATAGTTAGTTCCATGCATAATTTGCTGCTATCTAAGTCAAGTATCGGCCACTTAGTGCCCTCCTATTTTGTGGCTACTGCATACAAGCACCTTTGAATATCTATTTCTTGTGCACACTGATGCATGCTTTCATGTATGTGCTTTTTATGAAACAAATTTTTTGCGCACAATTGCATCCATTATCACTATACATGATGCATGGAATACACTTCTTCTCTAGCTTTTCAAATTCATTTTTCTTGGAGATTTCCAAGGAGAGGTATCTTATACTCATTCGTACATTGACTATGCTTAACCAAGATGTTTCCATAATGATGGGGAAGTCACCTTTGCAATTCTCAACCTTGATTACTAGAAAATCAGCAGGATAGGACCACCCATAAATTGTGGTCACAATGTCCTCTACAAATCCCAAAGGGATAGTAATTAATTGGTCTACCAATTCCAAGCGAATGTTGCTCTTCTTAAGAGGTGGTAGGTTCTAAGATTTGTACATGTCATGGGAGATGAGATTGAAACTAGAACCAAAATCAAGAAGATCCTTGCATGACTCGTGTCTAGTGATCTACAAGTAAATGAGTGGACTTCTTGGGTTAGATCTTTTGGTGCAAAGATTACCATCCTTGATCCAATTGAAATCATCATGAGTCAGCATCATAGTGTGGATCTGAGGTGGTTTTTGGTTTGAAGGGCACTCAAAGGTATTTGATGCATAAGATGAGGGTACTAAAGATGCATGGAGATTAGCCATATTAGGTTGTGAGGGTTGGAGAGGACTGTTGGATTAGAAGAAGGCTCTTTTTCTAGATCGATTGTTTGAACCACTCAACTAGAAAGATGATTGTGAATGTATAGCCCTCATAGCGTTTTGTTGCTATGGCTTTGGAGGATCCCACCTTGCATGGATGGAGTAAGAGGTAACTAGGTTGAGGGCAGAGGTGTGTATGAAGATGAATGCAGAAGATGGTATGGATATGGGTTTTCTCCTCAAGTAGAGGGTGAATGTGTTTAGTGGTACTTTGGAGGGTAATAGTAATGCTGAAATGATGTATGACTTGCAAAACTTCTTGGAGAGATGGGTTGTTGAACATAGAACCCATATGGATTTGGTTTCTTGAAAGGGTATTGTTGTCTTGGTAGTTGTATTCACCATGATTGTGGTTGGTTCCATTATTGGTATTTCTCATATGATTGTGGTGGAGCTCCACTTGGATAATAAGTTTGTTGTTATTGATGGAAATGTCATGGATTTCCCTAAGGATAAGGTAATCGTTTGGGTGCTTGCCTATGCACTAGTCAAGGATTCAATGTGTACATCCCAGACTCTTGTAAGTGTGACACCACAAGGAAACATCCCTTTGGATGTTTGTATTGACAAATGTCATAATCATTTTCATCATTAGAGTTTTTTTCCAAAACTTCCTCTACAGCAGCAGCTTTGCCCTTACCTCTTTAGTAAGCACGTTTAGCTTCTTTTTGCCTCCTGTGGTGACGATCACTATTTTTCTCTTTGGATTCTCTAGCAATCTTCAAAGTAGTTTGGAATTTTTTATTCAAAGAGTCCCATAATTTTTCAACCTTTGTTAAAATATCAAACACAAATTTTTGGATGGGCAAGGTTTTCTTGTTCACCACTTCATCAAGTGGTGACTCCTCGTTGTCATAAAATCAGACCTCGCATTTCCTGATGGAAGGATCCCTATTATAATCTTCTACACTTTCCCTCTTTTGCAACTCACCTTCTTCTTTGGCTACTTGCTCTATCAGCCTTTGGATCTGATGAGCTCTTAGTTCAGAAAATCTTCCTTGGGCATACATCCCAAGATTTCTTCTAGTTTCTACTTCGAGCCCATCTATGATCTTGCAAAGTTATTTCTTCTAAGAATAACCATGGCCAAGGAATTAGTGTAAGAGTGAATAATATCTTCCCATAGTGGCATCCAAGGGTTCATGTGTTCCTTGTTTCCATCCTTGTATCTACTTCCTTAGATTAGACACTATGGAGTATGTTTGATATTTGTCGTTGAATACCTCCAACATGGTACTCCATCTACAAATAGATTCTAGCTACAAGGACAAGTACCAACTTTTAGCTTCCTTTATGAGTGTCCTAGGAAATATCTTGAGTTTTTGCTAATAATTTTCAATGTTTTGTAACACATAGGCATCATGGAAAGCTTGTAGATGTGTTTGTGGATCACAGTTGTCTCCCCCTCAAATCTTGGGATATTATTCATGTCTAAGTGCTTGATCTTACTATCTTTCATATGCCTGGTTGGGATCTTCACTACCTTTTCAATGTTGAACATGCTTTGAGTTGCCAATATAGGTTGATCATCATCACTACGGTGATGATGTCGATGATGGTTTTGGCCACCCCTTCGATCTTGGTGGCCTTCATGGTCATTGTTGTCTTGTTGATTCCCTTTATCACAATAATTTCAATGGTGGCTTCTATGAGAACTAGTGGATGAAGAGGAATGTTCAAAATCAGATGAAGAGGATGGAGGAGAGGGTGGACCACCATCACCACCATGGTTTCCACCACTATTTTTTCACTCATTACAATCCCCATCCTTAGATCCCTTCCCATTGTGATGCTTACCTAAGTCCCTGCCTTGATTGTCACTCTTTCTTGAACCTAGTTTATGAATAGTGGATTGCAAGTTTAGGGTCACACCCTCATCACCAATAATAGAGGGTGGAAAATTTTCATATTAAGAACCCTAAAGAGGAGGATCCACATTGTCATCTTGGTTTAGCAGGAACAAGGGATTAGTGAAATGTTTCCCCCTTTCAAGCTCATGGTGCTTTGCCTAGTCTCGATCTCACTTGTGTTGTGTTTCAATGGGATGGTAATCCTAAGTGCCATGATTATCCACAATGTATTCCTTGTGAAGATCGAAGATGCCAAAATTTTAAGGATTTGAAACAGCATTGTAGGTACAAATCAATCGGGAGGCAATATAATATTTCCATCCAGTTCATGCCATTGCAATTGTTCATCCTAATGTAGGATGAAGGTGAAGTTCAATACATACTCATCTGGATGTGTACATACCACTTTGCATTCCTATGGGACTAGTAATTTCACATTTTCATGCCTTTGGAAAGAAGACATTTTGCAAAACAAATAAAATTATCAATGTGCGTAGTAGTTATATGTCGTGTTAAAGTGATGTTGACATTGAGTTCATCTAATGATATTAATAATATTTACTAATCCTAGATAGTGCACATTTCAAAAACAAAGTCCTCGACAATAGTGCTAATGATGAGTGGTGAGGTACCCCTACATCTAACCATACGAATCACAAAGCGTTCACATGTAATCTGGTCAAATTCTGTGGACTTTATAGTTTCTAGTGCACTAGTCATCTAGAAAGTGAGCCTTGCCTTAAGGTCGTTCATTGTCTTTCCAATTACACTTATGATGTACATTGGTATGGTTAAGTGTAATTAAGGCATCTAATTTTTATCATTTTTTATTTTATAGTTTTCGCATTTAAAGAGAGATAAAGTAATTGGATTAACTAATTAACTAGTATCTAACTAGTCCTAGCATAAGCATCTAGTCCCACTTTCCACACACGTCTTAAACCCACATATCCACTGCTAAGTTACTNCACTTTCCACACACGTCTTAAACCCACATATCCACTGCTAAGTTACCAAGCATTATGCTACTAGGTGTACCAAGTAATAATGTTGCTAGGATTACCAAACGAATACGTGTTACACTCGAAGTGATTGTACTTATATGTTCAATCTATCTAGCTTATCTTGCTTAATTACTTCATTAGGTTAATTACTGGAAAACATTTAATAAATAATTAAAAACATTAAGTACATAAATGAAACATTTAAGCTATCTAGAATGCAACAAGGTTTATCAAGAAGTTCATCTTTATTTCTGCACACACTGTCATGCTCGAGTACAACAATGCTTGAATAAAGATCCGTACACTCAATGACTCCTGTTGCAGGCACTTGGGAAAAATATTTTAACTTTCAAATAGAAAAACTGCAAGAGCTCTACTACTACTATGACAAGACATGCCATAAATGTGATTGATGAACTCATATTTATAGGCAAAAGTAGATCCTACATCAACGGGGCCTACTCAACACATGAAATATATTCTAACTTTCAAATAGAAAAACTACAAGAGATCTGATACTACTATGAAAATTAATGCTATAAATGCAGCTAGTGAGCACATATTTACAAATCAGGATAGACCCCTACGTTGATGGGATGCATCGATGCAATAAACTACATTGACGGGGCCTCATCGATGAGGCCTTGTTGACAAGGCCTAATCGACATGACAGACTACATCAACGGGGCCCAATCAACATGACAAACTGAAACTCATCAATGTTCTTTGCAATACTAGGAATAATTGGTACTTGGAAAGTATCTGTATAATACATGTATGTGAAGAATGTAACTTGAGAATTTGAAAAACTTAGTTGGATGATTGTGATTTACTATCATCAAGAATTGACAAGAATTTACAGCCTATGACTTGAATTATTACTAACATATGTTCTCCTTGAATTTTTATATTGCTTTTGTGTAGGTTTAGCCATGCCTGGAGTATCCAATCTTGCATGTTACAAAGTAATGAAGCTTTTTCATTGAACATGCTTACCAAATCATTTTATAATGGCATCCACATTGGGTCATTTCTTGGGAATCCAATGTTGCATGTTATCAAGAAATGAAGCTTTTCTATTCAAACTACTTACTAGAAGATTTTGAAATCTCATCCACTTAAATCCATGTTCCAAAACTTTCTCTTAAGAATGACAATTTGGATACCCTCTAGTACATTATCCACTTGAAAGTCTATGCCATCCTACAAGACCTATATCCTTATCCTCATAAATCCTTTACAGATGACATGCATTCCTGCCTTCCCTTAAATCTAATGGAACCACTTCCTTAATGTTTATAGAACTCTCAAATTTATAGCTTATGTAACATTATCCTGACATTTTCTAATGCCCCAAGAATTTCTCTAAGATCTAATGAATCTAGGGTAAAACAATTGGGAACTACGCCTTAAAATAACATATTTGTCCCACTTCTTCACCAAGAAGGAAACCCATAACATAATTAAATCTATATGATTTAATTATATGCCTCTAGAAGGAACATCTACAACTTCAATGAGAACATGTAAATAAACAAACAACATTGTAGACATCATTAGTGTATATCAATGATATATCTATAGTAGGTACTTCATTCTTAGACTCCTTACAATCTAGTACAAAGTTTAGTGTGGAGGCATGCCATTACTATCCAATCCAAGCTAGATATATATCTATGACCACCATGGAATTTGACTCACACATAATTCTCCAAGTAGAGAGGAAGCACAAAGAGCTAGAAAGGAGGAAATAAGATGGAGCTCATTATTCCTTGGATCCACTAATTTGAAGTGGTTTTCATAACATTGAGTATCACAAATGAATAATTCCAAGTGTTCTATTATCCCTAAATCATGGGAAGGAACCATATAACCACTAATGTTAAGACCCTTTTTAGTTAACATGTATCTATAAACATAGAGTTAAAGTCTAATTATGATAATCATGAATTTAGTCACAAACATGGAGTTAACTTGTTCATCCCATGAATAACAAATGGCTTGATTTAGTGACAAAAAAAGTAGCATTATGCATCTTTGTAAACAAATTAAAATTGATGGTTCTTTAAACAAAATTTATGGTCTAATGTAGAATGGAAAAAAACAATTTGATTTACCTCATATTATATGTAATAAACTAGATGTCGAAGCTCACTATCTTTTAGCTACTATTCCAATTAATTATCAAAGTGTCGTTAGTAAGCTTTGCATAAGTTCACATCATCTATAGGCTAATTGCGGCTGATCAAATCAATTTTATCTTCCATACCTTTAAATATGTTGTCAATTTATAAAGTTTTTTTGGCTATTTTGAATTGATTAGCATAAAATAAACTTCTTATAGTCACACAATGAATCTCATTCTTTTCATTCTTTAAGATGGATAACTATTTCTTCATTCACTAATAGTGGAGGTTATAGCATTTGTCGATCCTTCTAGGAAAACATAAATTGACATCCTTATGTTTCAAACAAGCCATGGATGTAGGTTATGGAAGAAAAATATTTTTATAAAGGTTTTCTTTCCTATAATGCTCATCTCATAATATAGGCAAGTCATATTTCTTGAAGTTTTGAAAGTCTTAGACCTTGATTCCAAATGCATATTAGAATTTAGAGAAATGTTGTTCAATAGAAAATTTAAAAGAATATTATTTGTACTCTACCTATGATACTTTGGCACATCATTAGGAGGATTTGGAAAAAAATTCATTGGTGGCATTAGAGCCTTTAGCCACAACATGAATTATTTTTTTTCAAAATGTCTACAAAGTTGCTTGCTAGTAAAATCTTTATTGAAAGAACATGGGATCATGTTATTAATTTGTATATGCTTTGTGGTACATATGTGGAGACCTTGCATCATGCTTTTTTTTAGTGTGCAAAAATGCATGTTTAGTGGGAGAAAATCCTTAAATGTTTTGGCACATGGATTTGACCTAAATCAACTTTTGAAGATGTATTAGGATTATAGCCATCTGTAACAAAAATGGTGGAATAGTTGTGTAAAAGCTCTTCTTCGCATCCTTTATCCATGGTGAATTGTCCATAATGTTTTTCTATTTCAAGAAATCATTATCATTCTACATGCTATTGCTTTACAAGCTTTAAATATTTGGTCCATTGCTTCTAAGAAGAATAATGCCTTTTAATTTAGACAACATAAGCAATAAGTTGCTTAATACTTTGAATGTCCAAGATTACATTGCTATTTTGCACTTTTTGAAGATAAGTGGCTTGAGGAATTTTTATTTTATTTTATTAAATTTTCCATTAATTTTTCACATGAGTAGTGTGTCTTGTTTTTCATGTTAATCATACTTTTGGACTCTTTCAAAATTTGTACCTTTGATTATGTTTTTCATACTAACTTATGGCCCAA
>MNCI01007014.1:118984-249056 GCA_015680685.1 Gnetum montanum | reverse complement strand
GTTCATTTCCATCTTGACATCCCTTTCATCGACATTACAGTTGTCTCTTTTTCTTCATCTTTCTTATTCCTTATCTTTTTCCATTCTCTTGCTACCGGAGGTTCACGATTAGTCATGGGGCTCCTGGTCCAATTTTTTCGATTTCATCCTAGCCCCTACACCTTGGGTAGTCATCATTAGTATATCTCCAGAATCCGCATCAGCCATACCACAACTCAACCAATGGACCTTACACTGAGGCAAGGTATCAACTGCATTGTGATTCATTTACCCTTGCTAATATACAACTGTGTTGTGTGTGCAGATGGCAATCATACAACAACGGATTGGACCTGGAGGGAACACTTGGAATGGACCTGTGCTGAAGCAGCTATGCAAGGAGCAAGATTGATGGTGCACTTACAGATGGACAACAAAAGGTGCAATCTTGGTGTTGGCAGCAACAGACTTCTTCTCTCTTCTCTCTTCTCTCTTAGCTACCAAATAAGGCCTGATGTCAAATGTATAAAGTGTTCACTCTTATTGTCGTGAACACCAGTTTTGTCATGTTCTATAATGATGATCCATTCACATGTCATTCCATCCACCATTAGTTCCATTCAAGTAAATAATCCCATACCTTCCCAATATTTTGTAAGGAACTCAAGGATGATTTTTTATTCAATCATGGGGGTATGATGGGACACGATATCGCATGGGTTGCGATATCGCATCCTTCCCTGCGATATCGCATACGCGATATTACGGCCCATCACCAGTTCTATAAATAATAGGCGGCTCTCCCTTGTTTCTCCATCTAGATCTAGACCTTAGCCAAACTCTTGCCATTTTTCCATTCCAGAGTTAGAATAATTTCCATGTGCCTACAGTAGGAGTCCTAAAGTGAACGGATCTTTATTCAAGCAATTTTGTACCTGAGCACACAATTGTGTACGGTAATAAAGATGAACTTTTGGATAAACCTTGTAGTAGGCTAAATAGGACTTTAATTATTGTTAATTATTTAAATGCTTTCTTAAGGACTTAATCTCTCTCAACCCTCAACTCTCATAGTTAAGTGCATTTAGTACGACCGCTTCGAGCATGTGCGTTACGCTTGGTAATCCTAGTAACGAATAGCATTTGGTAATCCCAGTAGCGTTGCATTGGTTTAGGGTATGAAACTGCAAGTGGGAATGGATACTGATGCTAGGACAATTAAGGCTTAGTTAGTTAAAGTTATTTACTTAGTCTCTTCACCCCTTTCCTCTCTTAGCATAAGCGATAAAACATAAAAGATATAAAAATCACATGCCTCAAGCTTACTTAACCATACAACCATGACAAATACAAGTAAGCTTGGGAGGACAATGATTGATTAACCTTAGGTGTTCCATAAGGCGTGTAGGCACTTAGTCTACGGAGTTTGACCGGATCGCGCATGTAACGCTCATATTCATATGGTTGAGTGTAGGGGTATCTCGCCACTCATCAACATCAAAGATCCTTAGGTGGATCCTCATCAGAGGATGTGGATGTGGTCGTAGTAGATCCAGAGATCATAGTCATGGAAGATCAAATCAATCAAAGGAAGGTAAGCATTATGATTTCTGTGGTACCAACACCCATAATACTCTTGAATGTTGGTCAAGAAAGAAGTATGAAAAGAAGGGTAAAGCAAAAATTGTAGAACATGAAGATCAACAAAAAGGTGAGCAACTGTTTTATACTGAAAAGGAGGAAGATCAACTCCTGATCTTTGCAAAGGTACTAGATGCTGGTAGAAACAACAATATTTGGTATGTTGATAGTGGGTGTAGCAATCACATGATAGGGAATAAGAAACTATTCTCAAGTTTAGAAAAATATGATGCAAAGTAACTATAGATAATGTGAAGAAGCTAACCATTATCAAGATTGGATCACTTGCCTTCATAACAACTCAAGGTAACAAATATGTTATTTTCCATATCTATTTTGTTTGNATTCTCAAGTTTAGAAAAATATGATGCAAAGTAACTATAGATAATGTGAAGAAGCTAACCATTATCAAGATTGGATCACTTGCCTTCATAACAACTCAAGGTAACAAATATGTTATTTTCCATATCTATTTTGTTTGGATCTTTCAAAGAATTTATTAAGTGTGGGACAATTATGTTGCAATGGATATCGTGTTGAATTTGAAAAAGATTTTTAAGGTTGATGACAATAAAGGTATTGTCATTATCCCTATTAGCAAGAATCAGATGTACAAGTTTTAGATGCAAAAAGATGGTCATTATCTCACTATCACTAAAGACATAGCATGGTTATGACATGCTCAATTAGGACATGTCAACTTTGGCTCAATGGACCTCATGCAAAAATAAGAAATTGTAAGAGGTATGTAAAAATTTTCTTTGGAAAATAATCATGATTGTGACATGTCAACTAGGAAAAATTACAAGATTGCCATTTCCTAGGAAAGAACTTAGATCTCATGAAAAATTAGATCTAGTTCTTATGGATTTATGTGGTTCCATGCAAACATTGAGCTTAGGTAAAAGTCGATATATGTTAATCATAGTGGATAACTTTTCAAAATTTGCATGATGATATTTTCTTAAATTAAAAGATCAAACATTGGGATTTTTTAAAGATTTCAAGGTGGAAGCAGAAAATCAAAGTGGAAGTACAATTAAGAAAATCTAGAAAGATCATGGTGGTGAATTTCTATAAAATGAATTTGATGAATTTTGTAAGAAAAATGGATTTATTCATCAAACTACCACATCATTTACACCTCAAAAAAATGGCATCAAAATAGAATAGTGGTTGAAATGGCAAGGTGTCCACTTCAAATGTTAGATTTAGAAAATAAGTTTTGGGTAAAAGCTTGTGCAACATCAATTTATCTTTTAAATAGGATGCCATGAAGGTCAATTCAAAAAAAAAACACCCTATGAATTCTGGTATGATCATCTACCAAATATCTCTCATTTAAAAGTCTTTGGATTTCCTTGCTATGTGCAAATCCCTACATAAAATCAGCAAAATTTAGATATAAAAGCTACACCTTGTATTTTCCTTGGTTATGCCACAAATTCCAAAGCTTACAAATGTTATGATGAAGAGAATAAAAAGGTGTTAGAGTCACATGATGTACACTTTAGTGAATTTGCAACTAATTCTTGTAAACAATGTGGAGGACAAAGTACACATGATGTGGGACCCCAGCCAAACAATATACCATACACAAGGAAAAGTGTTATTGATAACAATAGATTGCAGCCACACCACCTTACAACTGCTGCACATTCTTTTGGAATTGGTGGGTCTAATTTACATCAAAATGCCACCAATGGACCAAAAATAATAGCCATACAAACACGTTAGATAGAATCACATAGTCTTCCATGTTGCCATCATCTGCAAAATCAAATGGATATACCAATCATGTGGTACATGACCCATGATTTTCTTCACCAACTACCACAAGACCCATGGCACAAGATTCATGTCTAGCCCTCCACCACAATCCATCAATTTTCTCTACTCAGTTCACTAGTCACGGTGTTGCATGCCTTTGGTGGATTGTTTTTCTCGCAGGAATAACCACAACAACGAAGGAAGAGATGTGCCTACTGCTACCAACCTCAACTACACATGATACAGCAAAAACTTGCATACATTTGCCAAATTCTAGCACTATCAACCACCACAAATCTTTTGGACATTTCTATCTTCTACTAATACACTTCATGATGTTGTCCAACGGCTACTAGCAAAATGACCTAATTTTTTCTCTGATCATTTGCAACACTGGCATAGCCAAAAAGGTGTTGTTTTCTCTAATTTTTCTACTACATATATACCACCATCAAGCTCATCATCCCCTGCTACAACACAATGGAGGCCAAATATTAACGCCTGTTGACTAGACACCCTTAACCAATTATTCTACAGCTCACAATGTGGGGGTCCCATCTACCTAGACACAATATTTTCCACATCTGTGTCAATGCCAAAATTTGGAGATAGATTGTATAACTGCTAGCTATTTTTTTCCTCATTTTATTGGATCAATCCCATTTAACTCTATTTCCAATGTAGCCCCACATTGGGATAAAAATCTTGTTGGTTCTTAGGCCAATACTTTGCAACAGCATGATATCAATAATCATTCATCAGAAATCATTCTCTTTGGGACACTTTCTACAGCAACTATGTCATCCATCTCCACTCAACAAAAGATTCGATCCACATCCTAGCTAGCTAAATATCATCTAGCCTCCAACATGATGGATACAAATTTAACAAGTCGAATGATTCGAAGTCATTTTCAAGAAACCAATGCTTAGCCAACCTAGGACATGGAACCTATTGAAGATGCTTTCTTCATTACCATGGGCGATGAGTTTTTTTTTTTTTTTTGCTACTTATGTTGATGGGGGGAAGAAATGATGGTTTTATGCAACTATCCATAGTCATTGAAGCTACGCTAGATAATTTTTAGATTGATGCCATGAAAAGAGAGTTATAACAAATTCATAAAACCAACACTTGGAGCCTTATTCCTCATCCACTTTGTAAGCCAATTATTGGATTAAAATGGGCATTTAAAATTAAAAGAAATTAATTAGTATGGTGAAATAGAAAAATTCAAAGCTCACCTAGTTACTAAAGGATATCTCCAACATCAAGGTAGAGATTTTGGTGATAGCTTTGATTCTATTTCATAGATAGAATTTGTGAGAATCTTTCTTTCGATTACTGCATAAGCTGTCTATGTGGTTTATCAACTAGATGTGGCCTTTGCATTCCTCAATGGATTTCTTAATGAAGAAGTTTATGTGGAACAACCACTAAGTTTCATTAATGAAGCAAAAAGAAATCATGTTTATAAGCTTCATAAAGCATTATATGGGCTTAAGCAAGCTTCACATGCATGGTACACACGTATTCATCCATGTTTCATATAAGAAAGCTTCACCAATCTTCAATCCCAAACAACTATATACAAAAAGATATGGAGATAAACTAATGCGGACTAGGGAGGCAACCTTGAAGATCGTAAATCAACTTCTGGTTTTCTTATCTCCTTAGGATAAAAGAAGCAATCTATAGTCGCCCTTTCAACAGTAGAAGCAGAATACATAGTTGCATCAAATGCTGCTACTTAGGCGATATGGATCCACTCCATTTTCACTAAAATAGGATATACACTTTGATGAACCACGATATTGCATATGCGATATCACGTATGCGATATCGCGTCCATGATATCGAATACCCGATACCGCGTCCTGTCTCCTTATCTATAAATAAGAGGTGGCACCCTTGGTTTCCACAGTTAGAAATTAGTCCCTTAGCCAAACTCTTGTTATTTTCTCCCTCCAGAGTTAGAATTATTTCTGCGTGCCTACAATAGGAGTCATAGAGTGAACGGATCTTTATTCGAGCATTGTGTACCTAAGCACACTTTGTGTACAGCAATAAAGATGAACTTTATGATAAACCTTGCAGCATATAGAATAAATTAATTAGTGTTAATTATTATTTGATGCTTTCATAGTTAATTAATGATTTCTCTCACCCTACAACTCTCTTAGTTAAATACACTCAGTACGACCGCTTCGAACATGCGTGTAGCGCTTGGTAACCCAGTGATGATTAGCATTTGGTAATCCCAACAGCATTGCACTAGTTTAAGATGTGTACAAAAAGTGGGAAAGGATACTGGTGTAAGGAGTAATTAGAACTTAGTTAATGAGTAGTTAAATTAGATTAGTTACTTAGTTATCTCTCTCCCCCTCCTTACTAGCGCAGGATATAAAACACATAAAAGCCATAAAAATCATATACCTCAAGCTTACTTAACCATACAACTGTGACATATAAGTAAGTTTGAGAAGACAATAATTAATCAACCCGTTATCGTTCCACAAAGGCGCATAGGCACTTAGTCCTTGGAATTCAACCGAATCGTGTATGAAACACTCGTATTCGTATGGTTGAGCGTAGAGGTACCTCGCCGCTCATCACACTTGAACTTCTCATTTGTTTATACTGTGATAGCACAAGTGCTATTGCAATGGTGCACAATTCTGTTTATCATGGGTGTTCCAAACACATAGATATCAAGCATCATCATCTCAGAAGCTTAATCCAAGACAACATACTTAGCATGGAACATTGTGTGACTAAAGCATAAATGACAGATATTTTTACCAAGATTCTGAGTTGTGAGAAGTTTGAATCTTTTAGAAACTTCATTGGAGTTTAACCTCTTACCATCATTGCAGGGGGAGGGGGTGGGGGTTTGGTTTGTAGAATATGATGACTAGATGTTCTACAAAAAAATTAGATAGATCTCATCTATAAATCTATATTAAATAAGATGAGATCCTATTCAAGTAATTCCTATCTAATTCTATGTTTAAAAAGATCATTAAATGAGATGATAAGGATCATCCCCATGTTTTCCTAAATTTATGCATATCCTTCCAAATCTATTCTTGGAAGATCAATGCTTATATAATTGTAGCAGCACATATTTATTGGTAATATAGAAATAATATCAAAATTTAAGAGAGTCTTACAAGAGTGTGTTTGTTCTAAGTAAGTTCATACTTTACTTATAAGTTAGATCATAGATCAAGGGCCCTTTAGATTCTTTAATTTAGGTAACTATAAAACCTACAATGGAGATGTGTTTAATATCTTTGGTAATGCTATCTCATGAAAATGCCAATTGTAGTCCTATATAGCTTTGTCTACTACTAAAGCAGAATATGTTGTTGCAAACCTAGCTAGTTAAGAAGTAACATGACTTCAAATTGGTGATTGAACTTAGGATTAATAAAAAAAATTATGAAATTTGGCTATGACAACCAGTATGTAATTTACACATAAAAGAATCCCACTTTTAATAATAGGACAAAATATATTGAAATATAATATCACTATATACGAAAATAGATAAATGAACAAAGGATTCTTTTAGAAAAAATAAAGAAAGAAAAGAATCCTACTAATATAATGACAAAAGCATTATCTGTTGAAACATTTTTATGCTATTGAACAACCATTGGTGTCATGGAAACTGATATCATCTAAGGCCTAGGTTAGGCTTCACTACAACTTTATGAGAGAATTATGAGTAAAGTGAAGGCAAATTGCCATTCATATAAGCTCAAATATAATTATCATGAGTTACAAGCACTATCCTTTTGTAATTATGTTGCAACATCATTTAAGTTGTGATATATTGCAATGTTGAGTATTTAACTACATATATCTACAATGTAATCAATGTAAACTATTATTTATCTCTAGTCATTTTATTGTTGTTAATGTCTAATTTACATCTCTAATTAACAATACCTATGAATATCCATCCCATACTATAAATATGATTACAAGGAGGTCTTGAACATAGTGCATTTTGCTTTCATCCTTATGCTGTCAGCATTCCTATTTTATTTTGTTCATTGTACTCATGTAATTATCTTTGAGCTAGTAAAGATCTAGGAGGCTATTTCTTACTGGGGGTTTTCTGGTTTTTCCCATAATATATTCTTTTGTGTGTGTTTGTTTATTATTATTATTATTATTTGTTAATTTATTTTTACTATTAGCCATTGCACATGGTTCTAGGAGGGTCAATGGATGAGCAAAAATACCTCTTCAGAGTGGCTCCACCTAAGCCGAAACCTAGGTCTTAACAACTTGAGAAATAAGCACAAGCATCTAAACATTTGCAACAAATCAACTAAATTAGTCATATTATTTCTTCACAAGGAATTTCGAGCCTTTACTTGTTTTTACTTGTTTCAACTTTTAGATGATATTCCATCTGGACTATGGTAATTATATATAGTAAATCAAATCACGAAGAATAACTAAAGATAAATAATTTACCTTTTAATTAAAGTCCCTTGATATTATTAAATAAAATAGCTTATTTTCTCATGCACAGTATTTTGATTATCAGAAACACTGTACATAGAGGAAAACCCAACAAACTTGGAAGTCTAAATGGCTAAGAAAGTGGACTCTGTGAACTGGGGTGATGTTAATGCTTACGCTCAAGCATCTTAGCAAAGAAGTAAGCCGACATCTTTGGGTAGCGTTGGCGATTATGAAAATCTACGTAGACAATTCCAAATCTGGCTGTGTAACCCAATCTCCATTCAAAGTTGTCCAACAGAGACCAAGCAAAGTAGCCCACCACGTTGGCTCCATCCTTCATTGCAGCCACCAGATTTCGTATATAACTTTGGTAATAGTTGATTCTGATTGTGTCATGCAACCCATCTGGAAGAGTCACATTCCCGGGTTGATCCATTCCTGTACAAGAAGTTTGCTTGTTAAAAACGGTCAGTTGAATATAAAACTGAAACTGAAATTTACCTCTCCAGGTCTATTGAAGTAACAAGATATCCCTGCTGTGAGTTTTGATCATTAAGAAAACTATTTAACTGAGTTTGAAACTTTAAATTTGTTAATGACCTTACCGTTTTCAGAAAGTATAATGACAGGATTTTGATAGGTCTCTTTCACATATGTCACGGCTTTGTAAATTCCCCATGGCACTATATAAAGCCAGTAGGAATTAGCCTGGAGTGCAACACCAAAGTAACAAAATCAGTCCAATGCAGGAGGCAATTTTGAAAATACCAAAAACAACAAATGAATTTTCAGAGCTTACTCTTGGTCCAATTGGAACTCCGTTGCGTTCATCTGTAAAGTTTAGTTCATTAGAATAACGTATAAGATTTAAAAAGCATTTTACTGAAACTGAAATTAAAATTTTAGACCGGGATTTATTGGACAGTAGATATATAAATCATAACATTGGTAACGAATCAACCAAATTTACATTTTAAAGCACAAAAGATTCTTACATGCAAATCCTGCATTCCAATCCTGCTGATAACTTGGCACTTTAGGCTTGGGCTGTTTAGGATCGTACATATAATAGGCAGTATACTGATTGACTCCTACAAAATCATATGCACCCTTCACCATTTTAACTTGCTCTGCTGTAAACTTGGGCAGCCTTGAACCGACTATATTCACAATGTTGTCTGGATACTTGCCATAGGTTAGTGGGTGAAGAAACCTGGAAACGAACTTTATCATTTCAGTCAAAAGATTTAACATGAACAAAAAGCAACAGCACCATTCTGTTCTATGATCATGAACAAAAAGACAGTAGCACAGACCAGCCAATATGAAAATCCCGTGCTCTCTGAGCTGCTGCTTTATCTGCAGCCGAAGTGGTGAGAGGTTCGTACCATACAAAATCCAAGAGTATTCCAATCTTCCCTTTTTGTTTGGGCTGCAAATGGAAATATCATGTGCAATTTCAAGATGCTTTTCTACAGATAGATAGATAGATTCCAATATGTGAGTTCATATTCCATACATACCTGATATTTCTCCCTGTATATTTTTGCTGCTGCAGCATGAGACAATATCATGTTATGGGCCACAATGTAGGGTTCAGTACCGGAATTCCCTTGTGTACAATTGCCGTATTCTGGAGAGCATCTTCCGGGAGCAAAATAACCATTGTCATAGCCCAGTGCAGCAACCACTCGAGGTTCATTAAATGTCATCCAGTACTTCACCCGGTCTCCAAAGGTCTTGAAACAGAATTCTGCGTAGTTGGCAAAATCCTCCCTGAATGGAGCAGAAATTAAATTAAGAAGCCGAATCTTAAACCTTTAAGATAATAGATGAATTACTGTCATTTACGTAACAAGAAAGTTGCATATAATAGAGACACAGACGTACACAACTCTTGAGTTGAGCCAACCAGTATAGGCCTTTTCCAGAGCCTCTGGTAGATCATAATGATACAGATTTGCATAAGGTGTGATACCTGAAAATGAAGAAATTTTAACAGGACAATGAAACCATTGAACAATGCACTGTAATCAAGATTTGAGCGATCTATTCTTTAAATAACTGGTCCGATTAGAAATTCTATCTGCAACACCAAAAAGAACAATTAAAGGTGCCAGATCAAGGAACCATCATTGTGCCGATTGAAATCACCTTTTTTCAACAGGTAGTTGATGAGGTTATTATAATACTGGACTCCTTGGTAGTTTACTTGACCATTTCCATCTGCAAACGTTCACCATCACAATCAAGGCTCCATATTGTTTTTTTTTTTTTAACTCATCCTAAATATTAGTCATTGGATTTTTTAAAAAAACCAACATACTTGGAAAGATTCTGGACCAAGAGATGGAAAACCTGTAGGCATCCATGTTAAGATTAACCATGAGATCAATGTCTTCCTGCAAGTAAAGACAAGTATTTTGAATCTGATTTTATTTGTCCCAGTAATGAGTCCATAGCAATTCACAATAATTTAAAGGATAGCCTTTCACCTTGTAACGATGGTATTCATCAACAGTGACATCTGCACTGCCATTTGCAGCAATGATTCCTGCAACATAACCACAAAAGCAGATCAGAGAAGCAAATACAAGAGCAAGAGCACTGGTAATTTTTTCATGATATTTTCAAAAAATTATATAGCAATAGATCGAGAGGGTTTATGGATTATGGATGTAATGAAACTAAAATTGAAGCTTTATTACAGTCTAAGACCTACAGGATCTGATTGACAGATATTACATTTTCATGAAAAATAAAGACCGACTTATAAGATTCTGCTTCTTACAATCTGAAACCAAAAACAAATCATATAAGTTTTTGCTGTAACATTATAACAATCTCAAATGGCTAATCACAGCATAAATAAAACACTGATCCTGAGGGGCTCCTGACTCACACAACTCTGTCAAGTTGAATCCATCTTCCACTATGGACTCTAAGAACCCTGAGTTGCACAACTTTGGAGAGTTGAATCCATCTTACATATTCAAATCTAAGAAGTTTGCTGATAGCACTTTTACAATCAGAATAACAGTTAAAAGATAGTAAGCTTTTACATATAATTTATTAGATATAATGTGATCTAAATAAAATTGTTTCTGCATTGCACCACAGCTGTGTTAGAACTTAAAACCTTTTGCTTAACTAAAAGACCCCATGCCTAAATTTTGCTGCATTTTCTTCTAAAGATATTTCAATTTCAGTTTCAATTTTAAACAGAAGGAAAAGCTCCAAACTTATTATTGCACAGACCTGGGCGGCTAGCAAAAACGTCCCAAATGCTAGGACCTCTGCCGTAAGATTTAGCAGCTCCCTCTACCTGATAAGAAGAGCTTGCAGTTCCGAACACAAAACCCTTGGGAAAATTAGCTCTACTCAGCCCTCCTGTATTAGCATTACGCCTGGCTGTGGGATCCCATGTGAATGAATCCACAGACCAAAAAAACAAAACAAAAACCAGCAACCCATACAACTTATCCATCATCAAACTCACCAGACTGTTTTCAGAAACCAGAGACTGGAGCTGTGATGTGGAGCTTGTGCCTGCTCGACCTTATTTATATACACTACTTACACACTCTGGAGCAAAGTAGCAGCAGCACCTCATTGTTTGCATATTGTAATCATATCTCAAAGATAAAGTAAACACAAGTGGATAAGATAAGATTCAAAGATGCTAAGCACCGACGCCGCCCGGCTATTAATTAATTGTTAATCAACCATATTATGAGATCCTGTGATTCCTTCAAAAAGAGAATCCTACCAAATCAAGCATCTCTAGTAACAGTAATTTTGGCTCCGCTAATTTTGCAATCTAGCGCTCTTCTTTTGCGATCCAGGGATTGAAATGCGAACTAGTCTTTCACCGCAGAGGGTGTGGTTCCATTAGTGTCGTTCCATTAGTGGACGTTTAACTGTTTTCCGCATTTTTTGGGGTGAAAAAAGGTCTAAATTAAAATTTCCCATGATGGAAAACTAGCAAAAGTTTCATGATCTACCATTAATACCTAAATAGTTTTCTCAAAAGGCAAAGGTCTACCAGGCTTCATCAAATTCACAGCCAAGTCGAGGCTTGCGTTTTTAACCTTGTGTTAGAAATTCACAGCATAATCGTGGCTCGCGTTTTTCCTTAATCGAGGCTGGCCTTTTTCTTTTGGATGCCTTAAGATTGAAGTAACCTTATATTAGAACACTCTTACAGTAAAATTATGCTCCAAACGTGATTTCTGTTTGTGCTAGAAGAAATAAAATAACATAAAATGCACAGAACTCAATCTAATAAAAAAATGCTGCCAAACGCTGATTTGAACCATTACTTCCTAAAACTTTCTTCGTTATTTGCTTGGCCCTGATTTGGTTCTGTAATCCCAAAAGAACTATTCAAATTTGAAAAGAGACAGGGCAAGCTATAAAATCTGAATTTGTGGACGGAAGTAACGTGCGTTGATTTCATGTCCGACAAGTCCACAAAAGAGTGTCAACCAGTACAGTCGAAATGTATTTAATATGATATTCGATGGATCGATCTATTTGAATACTAAAGACTGGAGACTCCAGAGTGACTGTGACGGCTACTCTTGAAAATAAGGATAAAATTTTTTTAAAAAAAATATGGGAATCTAAGGAAGCAAAGAAGAGGCGTGTAAAAGCTGATCACCGAGTGTCCACCACTGAAAGAGCATCTATCTATCCATGAAATTTCAAACAAGTCTTGTTTCACGTGAATTAAATTCGTTCATTTGTCATCATCAGTGAATTCGGTAAGGTTATCCTCTACCTCCATATCTTTTTATTGTTACTGCAATTTTTTTTTTCATATAATCTGCATTATAATCTACAAATGAATTTCATTAAGGGAATTTCCGTTAATAATTAAGGTACACAATTGCTGAACATGCACTTTGTGAATGAATTTTTTTATAATCAACAATTTTCTACAACATATCAATACTCTTTTTGCTAGAGTAGATGATTACTATATTTTATCTCACTCTCATATCAATTAGCAAAAATTTATTGTTTATTGTAATGGCAATATTAATGAGTGGGCTACTCATGAGCCTTAGAAAATCTCCAAAAAAGATTCTATCTCCAAATTTTAGGAATACCTTTTTCTCTCAGGCCTAATTTTACTATTTTGTGAAATTATGTTGTTGATAAAATTGAAAAAAAAAAGAACTTGATAAATAGAAAAAAAAAAAGCTCTCCATTGTTGGTAAAGTGTTACTGATGAACAACGTTGCATATGCGACATTAGGGCCTTGGTTTGACATCACATGTCCGACATCGCACATCCAACATCGGGGTATTTTCCGCAAGTCTATAAATACCGTGCATAGGTTCTAGTTTACGCAATAGTTTTCAGTTTAGTTTTCTAGTAGAGTAGCGAAGCTCTTGCTGTTTCTTTTCCCCAGAGTTAAAATATTTTTTGAGTCCTGCAGAAGGAGTCTAAGTGTGCAATTCTTTGTTCGAGCATTGATGTACTTTAGCGCATCAGTGTGACAGGATTAAAACGAACTCTTTTGACAATCCTTACAACACTGAGAATAAATTAATATTTTCTTTAATGCATTTTACTTTCTTACTATTTACTTTAAATGCATTTGAATTAAGCAATTTATTTCCAATTGTTAATGAACACGAGCACAACCACTTCAAGCATTCATATAGTACTGGTAACCCAGCAATGCTTAACGTTTGGTAGCCCAGTAGTGCTATATGTGTTCAGGATGTGTTCAAGAAAGTGAGACGATTACTTGTGTTAGGCTAGCTAGGTAATAGATAAATCAGATCTTTAGTTACTTTACCCTTCATTCTTATTGTAGACGATCAAACTCATAAAATATAAAATAAGAAAAATCATATACCTCAATTACACTTAACCATACCCTTGAACTTCATAAGGGTGGTTGGGAAGACAACAAACGTTCTCAAAGCCCATTTCATCTCCTAGAAGAGTTAGTGCATTAGATAACTATAGGTCCACGGAACTCAACCAGATCGCACGTAATGCCTTAGTGATTCATATAGTTGGGCGTAGGGGTACCTTGCTGTTGATCGTTGGTGTCATTGTCAGGGACCATTTTGTTGTTTTGTGCACTATCTAGGACCTAGTGAAAAATATTTAAATTGTTGAAACGAACCTTAGAGTCATATCTTATTTCACAATTACTACAACAAATTCTCATAGCACACTATGATTTTTATTCACTAACTGAAAATGTCTTTTTCTCACAGGAGCGCTTCTCTGCCCAAGGTCGATAAAGTTAATCCACCAAAGCCTCAACAGTATCGAATTATATATACTCATCTCATCTTGATGAATATGTGCCAAACTTCACCTTCATCCTACACTACGATGAACAGTTATGATGGCATGATATGGAGGGCAACATTGTGTTGCCGCCTAATCGTGCTATTCCTGCAATGCTCTATCAAATGCTTGCATGATGTGGTCTTCAAGACTGCCATGGGGAGTATATTATGGAAGATGTTGATGCCAGGGATTAGCATCCCACCAAAGCATAACGTCTATGGGATCGACAATTAGAGTAGCGTTATGAATTTTCGAAGGGAAAAAGACTTAATGATTCTCCATTTTTGTTGTACCAACAAGCTTGTGGGGAACCCTTCTTTGGGGGTTTTCCATTCAATGAAACTCCTCTCTTTGACTTCAATGATGGAGGTCAACATTAGAATCTACACTTCACAGTTCACAATCTTGATTCTGGTAACAAGGGATCCAATGACAAAGAAGGATCTAGAGGGGCAAGTCAAGATAGAGATGCATATAAGAAGCACAATCATGATCATGGTTGCGATCGCCAAAGAGACGATAGTAGGAATTGTGATGGTGTTGGTTTTCCTTCCTTTTCTCCTTCATCACCTTCTTCTTATTTTGGCTCTGACCGTGACTACAAAAGGCAAGACCATGATGGAGGTGATTAAAATGAATGAAATAACTAATGAGACCAAAATGATCCAAGGGACCATCCGAAAAGATAAGATCAAGGGTGTAAATGTTCAAGAGAGACACATTACCATGAATGAAGGGATAGTAGAGGGCATCATAGGCACCATGATCAAGGCCTCGATGAGCCTCTATTTGCTACCCAAAGTATGCTTAACATTGTAGAGGTAGTCAAAATTCCAATAAGGCATGTGAAGGATAGTTGGATCAAATGGTTAGACATTAACAATATTCCTCGATTTGAAGGAGGATATAACTCTGATTTGCAAAATCATCTTTAGCTTTCCAAGATGCATGTGCCTTGTAGAACATAAAGAATGAGTGGCATAAACTAAAGTTATTCCCTAGGACACTTATCAAAGTAGAAAACTGGTATCAATCCTTAGACTGGAATTTATCAGATGATGAAGTACCATGCTTAAGTTATTCAATGATAAGTATCAAACATACCTCAAAGTATCCAACTTAAGGAAGTAAATTCAAGGGTGAAAACAAGAAACACACGAACCCTTGGATGCTACCATTGATCAATACTATGCCTTGATGCATAAATGTCCTTGCCATGGTTATTCTCAATTGGTTCAACTTTGCCACATTGTAGATGGGCTTCGTAATGAAATGAGGAAAACCCTTGGTGTCTATGCCCAAGGGCGATTGTTAGAACAAACTACTTGTCAGATATAAAAATTAATAGAGCAGGTTGCTAAAGAGGAGGGTGAACTAAGAAAAAGAGAAAGTACAAAAGAGTACAACCATGATCTTTCCATTCGCAAGAGGGAGGTTCGATTATGTGATAGTGAGGATGAGTCTGGCTTTGACAAGGGGTTGCATAAGAAAGCCTTACCACTCCAACAATTTCAATCTAAACTTATAGCCAAGGTTGATTAGTTATGGAACTTAATGGATGATAGATTTCAAGTTGTCCTCAAAATTGCCAAGGAGTCCAAAGAATACAGTAGTAAGTGTGAGTATAGGAGGCATAAAGAAGCTGAATGTGCATATTACAAAGGTAAGGGCAAGATTGCTACAATAGAAGAGGTTGCAGATAGTGAATCTAATGATAATCATGGATGTGACGTCTATCAATATGAACATCTTAAGGGATGTTACCCCATTGTGTCACATCTATAGGAATTAGGGGTGTATGCCTTACATCCACAACTTACACAAAGGCAAACATCCAAAAGGCTACCTTATCCTCAAGGTAATCTTAAGTAGTTCTACCAACAACAACCGTATTATCCAAGTGGAGCTCCATTGCAACCATATGAATAGTATCAACAATGGCAACAACCACAATCATGGGCGCTAGCACCACCAAGATAACAGTACCCTTACTGGTAGCCTAATCCATATGGTTACCACATGTAGCAACCCATATTTGCATGTGACTCCTCCAATCATGTTTCTAATTTCCAACCTCACTACCACCCTTCAGATTATTACTGAGCTCATTTTCCACATGAAAGAAGGGATACTGCCTCTTGTCCTTATTCTCCTCCTATCCCTGCACATACTCCTCCTCTAGTTGCACAGCTACTGCTTGCTCCACCAATGTAGGGTAAACTACCCACACAACCACAACGATGTAATGCTATGAGGGTTTTTAATTTGCAACCAAATCATCAATCAGAGGGGTCAAATGCCTAATAAAAGAAAAGACCTTTCTTTTGACCTCGTAGTCCACCTAAGCCTTCACCTATACCTGCAATTGACAACCCTGCTCTTGCGTCTTCCTCCATATCAAAATCCTTCAGATCTTATTCAAACTAAACTCTACCAAGGATCCATACCATAATTCTTACTTACATTGTGTTTGATTGGATATGTGTAGGAAACCTTCCCAAGAAATTAGCCAATCTTGGAAGTTCTCTAATTTATTTGTAGATTGTTGGGAACAAACTGTGTAAGGCTCTTCTCGATTTAGGTTCTGGTGTTAATTTGATTTCTCATGAGATGTACATTGCCTAGAACCTGTCTCCTCTCAAGAAGAGAAACATCATATTCGAACTGGTAGACCAATCCATCATTTTTCCATTGGGACTAGTAGAAGACATTGTAACCACTATCTATGGGTGGTCTTATCCTCCTAATTTTCTAGTAATCAAAGTGGAGAATTACAAAGGAGATTTCCCAATCATAGTGGGAAGGGCATGGCTAAGCACCATCAATGCAAGAATGGGCATTAGAGATCTTTCCTAGAGGTATCTAAAGAATATGCATTTGGAAAGATCGAGAAGAAGAGAGTTCCATGCATCGTGTACAACAATGCAGGGTGCAATTATGTGTAGAAACTCTAGGTTGCTGAGCAAGCACCAATCTCTACATGTAAACAATGTGCACCAGAAGTAGGAATTCAAAGGTGTTTGTACGCAGCAGCCACAAAACAAGAGGACACCTAGTGGTTGACCATTGATTCAGAAAGTAGCATACTTTGCATGGAACCAACTAAGAGCTTGACATGTGCATATGTCATAGGCATGGATGAACTCAAGCAAGCTCATCATCAATTCTTTGATGAGACAAATGATGATACTCACGAGGAAAAAGCTGAAAATTCATGACAAATTCATACAAGAGGTCCTTGAGCTGAAAATATTACCAGCTAGAATGAAATATGTATTTTTTAAGAACGGGAAGCTAGTTATAATCAATGAAAAACTTACTCTAGAACAGAAAAAGATGCTATTAAAATTAGTAAAAGATGATCAGCAGCTTTTGCTTAGTCATATCCTAAACTCATAGGGATTGATCCTAGGATATGCTAGCATCTCATCTACACTGACTTGGCCATGAAGCCAAAACAACAATCACAAAGGTGGTTGAATCCCAAATTGAAGCAAATCATCAAGGAGGAAATCAAGCAACTCCTCAAGGCAGGGTTCATCTATCCCATTGCAAATAGTAAGTGGGTTAGCCCACTTGTAATTATGCCAAAGAAAGGTGGCAAGTGGTGGGTCTACAATGATTTTAGGCTACTGAATATGGCAACATTCAAGGATCACTTTCCATTGTCATTTGTTGACTAGGTGCTTGACACCATATCTGAGCATTGTTACTATAGCTTTCTAGATGGTTATAGTGGCTATAACCAAATTCAAATTGTATCGAAAGACCAAGAAAAGGTAATTTTCATGAGTCCTTGGGGGACTTTTGCATATCGCAAGATGTTGTTTCGTCTATGAAATGCTTCTACCATATTCCAATGCCTAGTCCTGAGCATTTTTCAATAACAGATTAGTAGTGGTGTAGAAGTTTTTATGGATGACTTCTCTACCTATGGAGCTACATTTGAGCAAGCCCTAGACCACCTTGAGAAAGTTCTAAAATGGTGTGTTGAAACCAACTTGCAGCTCAATTAGTAGAAGAGTCACCTCATGGTCTAAGAGGGCATTGTACTTAGGCACAGAATCTTGCAAGTAGGAATTGAGGTGGACTCTAAAAACATAAGGGTCATCCAAGGAATAACCCGTTGGCTAGAAATAGTTAAATATGTTCATTCATTCCTTGGACATACTTGCTACTACCAATGATTCATAGAGAATTTCTCTAATATTACAAAATCATTGGTTGAGCTAACAAAGAAAGATGCTCCCTTCATCTAGACATCAGAATGTGAGAAAGCATTCTAGCAACTAAAAGAAAAGCTTGTAAAAACTCTAACCCTACAAGCATCTAACTAGTCCAGGCCATCCCATATCATGATAAATGCATCAAATTATGCCTTAGGGGTTGTTCTGATGTAGTTAGATAACAAGAAATGTCCATACAATATCCACTGTGCTAGTCGAAGCATTATGGGTGTACAACTGAACTACACCACTATAGAAAAAGAATTGATGGCTATGGTGTTTGCTCTACAAAATTTTAGGCATTATGTGTTTGAATATAAGATATTTGTGCACATAGGCCACAGTGCCATCTACTTCCTAATGAACAAGCCAACGGTGAGCCCCCATGTCATATGATGCTTGGTGATCTTGCAGGAATTCGATCTCACAATGGTAGATTGGAAGGACATTAAGAATGTGGTCACTAATCACTTGTCTTGGTTATGATGAGACAATAAAGAGGAAGAAAGCCCACTCTCTGACATGTTTCCTAATGAACTCCTCTTTGCTGGGGCTATAACTAAACAAATTCCCAATGAGCTAAAATGATATGATAACATTCTCGTCTATCTTCTTACTCAAGAAATGCCACAAGGGTTGGATCATCAAAAGAAACGGTAGTTTCTTCACTAGGTAAAGCACTTCATGGAGATCAACAAACACCTCTACAAGGTGTGCACCGATGGCCTAGTTTATTGGTGTGTCCCTAATGTTGATCAACTACACGTTCTCCAAGATACTTATGAAGGTCCTTATGGAAGACACTATGCTAGGAGACACACGGTCATTAAAATCCTAATGGTAGGGTACTACTAGCCAACACCCTTTAGGGATGCTTATCATTATGTTTGAACAATGTCAATGAGATGGTGGAATGACTGCTTGAATGGAGGAACCTCAATAATGGATTCAACCACTAGAACCATTTGACATCTAGGGCATTGATTTCATGGGTTCCATCACACCCATGTCAAATGGAAAGGTGTACATCATAGTTGTTGTTGACTATTATACAAAATGGGCAAAAGTAGTAGTTTTCATCAACTATACATCCTCCACTACTACTCAATTTGTATAACAAAATCTTGTAAATAGGTTTGGTGTGACATGTGCATTAATTTTTGATAATGGAACTCATTTTACAGGCACTACTTTTCAGAAGCTCATGTAATGCTTGGGTTGAACATAAACTCACAACACCTTATCATCCCCAAGCTAATGGTCAAGCTGAGGTCACCAATAGGGAAATCACAAGCATACTAACAAGAACTATTAGCAAGTATAGGAAGGACTGGGGCATAAAACTGAATGATGTCCTTTGGACCTACCACTTAACTTGGAAACTTCCTATATGCTACTCTCCCTATGAGCTTGTGTACAGTAAACTACTAACACTTCATATTCAATCTGAACTTTGTACACTTTCAATAGCTTGCAACCTTGACCTTAACTTGAGTCTAGCCCAAAAAGAATGATTAATGAATCTCAACCTACTAGAATAAAACTAATTAGTGGCCCTATCATCTAACGAGTTGCATAAGGCCTATAACAAAAAGCGTCATGACCTAAAAATTAGAAAAGTCAAATTTCAACTGGGAGACAAGGTTCTTTACTGGAACCCCACACATGTACCTCAACACACTAAGTTCCAAATGTTGTGGGAAGGACCTTACATTATTTATGAGACTTTTCCTTCTAGGGCCATGATGATCTATAAACCTAAGAGCCCAAACAAGAAATAGCTAATCAACATCCAACAAATTAAACCTTTCCATGAGCATACACCAACTAACACAACAAGCACCTCATCTAATGGACAATCATGCTCCATATTTTGGATCTCCTCCTTTCAACTTAGTCATGAGGAAGATGGCCACTCATGCTAATTATTTAAGTAGCTTCTCAGTTTTTCAACTTTTTTGTTTTATAAATTTTTGTTTTACATTCTTTCTTCTACATCTATTTTTTCATGTTATTAATCTTTTCTAATTTTTGTTTTACACCATCGTTAGTATATTTGATACTTCTTGAATATTTTACTCTTTTAGTTATATTTTCTTCTATTTGGTGTGATTTTTTAACTTTTTATTAATAAGTGTTAGGTAGAATCGTAATGTGTTACTTGATGGTGGTATGTATTATTTTTATTTGATTGTTGGTGATGAGTCATCATTTGGGCAACTGCGATATTGTGTACGTGATATCGTAGCCTGTCTCCTCATCTATAAATAAGAGGTAGACAGTTTTGATAAGTAGCTTTTTGGCAGTTTTAGTTTAAGTGTTAAGTTTTAGTTTTATTTTTCTCTCAATCCTTTTCCTCCCAGTGTATGCCTGCAGTGTGGTGATTGTAATTGTACGGAACCTTTATTTGAGTGTGACTTACTTGGACATGCACATGACCAGAAATAAAGATTGAGATTACTTCATCATTGCAGCATTCACATAGCTTAATCATTTAATTAATTATTATTTACTACTTAGTGAATATCTTCTCACCCTAAACTCCTATTAAACGCGGAATGAGTATGACTTGATTACGAGCATTTAAGTGTGACTACTTGGTAACCCAGTAACGTACCTAGGATCTATGCTTGGTAATCCCAGTGGTAGTCGTACATGAAGTCCAAGATGTGTACGGATGATCGAGGAATGGATGCTCATCGCACTTAGGCTAGTTTAGATTCTCTCTCACCCTTCTCTCTTAGCTTAGTTAATATTATCATTTCCCATTTTCTTTAGGAGTAGCATTAGTATAGAACACATCATGTGCCTCACTTTGGACTAAACCATACATGACAAAGCTAATACTAGTCCAGTTGGGAAGACAATGAACTACGACCTAAGAATAACTGTCTAGATACCACAACTAGTCTGTCTGCGAGGTTCGACTGGATCATGTGTGAAACGCTCGTATTCGTATGGTTGAGTGTAGGGGTACCTCGCCACTCATCATTGGTGCCGTTGTCGAGGATGGCACTAGTTATCTAGCTTAGTTATATTATACAAGGTCACTGTATAGGAATTAACGATATATCTTTTAGAAAGAAAAAATTATAAAAAGTCACATATAAAGTCACACATAATTTTACAATCATACCTCTCCTACAAGAATACGATAATGCCACACCTAGTGAGGAAGTTCATTGGAGAACTAACGAATTATATGACAATGAAGATTGGAGTACGCAACCCGAGGTGGGGGTTTTTTTTAAACATAAACGAAAGCAAGATCGTCCCAATGCATGAAAGCATAACTTACCTAATGACGATGAACCCCTACTGGCCACTACAAGCTTAATGCAAATATAAGAGGCTATTCGAATCTCCCGTAGGCATCGTAAAGAGAGCCATCTACCCAGGCTTGATTTAAACAACTTTCCTAAGTTCTTAGGAGTCTATGACTTAGATCCGCAAAAAAATTTACAAGCCTTTTATGATGCCTGCACATGGAACAACATTGATAATGGTTGGAAAAAACTTAAGCTCTTTCCTATGACACTCGTTGGCCAAGCAAAAGTATGGTATAGATCATTGAGACCAAATTTAATACAACGTTGGCCAACAATGGTAGAAGCCTTTAATGAAAGATATCAAACCTACGCAAGAGTGTCGGTCTTAAGGAAACAAATCCAAGAGTGGAAACAAGCACAACATGAACCCTTGGACATGGCCTTGGAAAGATATTATGCATTGTTAAACAACTGTCCAAGCCATGAGTTCTCCAAGGAAAGGCTAATGTACCATATCATTGATGGGCTACATGATGAAACAAGAGAGACCCTAGGGATGTATGCCCAAGGTCAACTATATGAACTACAAATCCATCAACTCCAAGAGCTTATTAAGCAGGTAGCAAAAGAAGAAGGAGAAATGGCTAGATGGGAAAGTGTTGAAAAACATCAACGGGACCAAAATCTCAACTTAACAAAGGTCCATAAGAACAAGAAGGAGAAATCAACCCATCTCAAGGTGGAAGAACCATCTTTTCTAGTACAACAATCACTAGAAGAAGTCAAGGAAAAGATCAATAAGATGTTGGAATGGACACATAAAAAGTGTGGAGAATTTATTGATATTATTGGAGATAGAGTTTTGACAACCCAAGAAGTAGGACAAAGTATCAGTAGACAATCGGGAAGAAGGGATAAGGAAAATAAGAGCTTAACTGCCGATCATACATATGAATGCAACATTTTCCTGTACGATCACCCCAAAAGCCAATGCCCAATCTTGTTACATTTATATGAGCATTGGGGAAACATGTTACACCCAGAGTTCATACAGAGATATTGTGTTCGATCACAGTGGCAACAATCCCAGTTGTGGGGGAAGCCACCCCTAAACTGGAGACACCCTTTGTATCATCCGAATCTAAACGCTTACCTAGTTCAACATCCTGTTTCCCCAACTAGGTCAACATACTCTATCTCGTCACATTACCATTCTTCTCAATACTATCAACCCATGTCCTCAACGCAACCACTGCCTTGTGCACCTTACACTTCTCCTAATTTTCAATGTTCTCATCCTTTTTATCCTTCTACATTGCCACCAACTATTCCTAAGGTGTCTGCACCACAGCAACAACCCTCGAACATTACTTATGCTACTATTGCCAACAGTAGTGAGAGACCTCAGCAACATCGAAGGCATGCCTTCTTTAGAAATGATCCTAGGAAGGGACAACACAATTCAAAGGCCACTGCATCCTCCAACTCAGCACAAGTCTAGCACTATGGTACATCCTTCTCTTTGAACCCAACGCCTTGTGTTACCTCATTAGGGCCACCAATTAACACTCCAACAACCATATGGCCTAATGAATACAACCATGGAGAGCGACATTCTGATCCTTGCATACCATCTTACTATCCCAATTATCATAGTGGGTCAACTTGTTATCTAGGAACCACATCTTATAAATTGCCCCACTATGCTTACTATAATCAAGTGTGTGAACCCCAATGGGGTAAGTATGGCCAAGTTTCAATACTTCCAACATGTAAGGATCCTCATCTTCCATTTATTAATCCTTTCCCTGCTCAATCGTTTAGTTATGGGGGATATTCCCCATTCTAGTAACAAGCAAGATTAATAACCACTTTTTATTTTCTTTAATTTTACAACTTTTTGTTTTCCAGTTTTTCAATTTTCAACTTCTTGTTTTATCATTTTTTTTCATTTTTTCTTCTTATCTTTTTACATTTTTGTAAGTAATCTCATCTATGAATAAAACACTCATGTAGCTCATTGGTTGAGGTGTGTTCTATGTTATCAAGTCTCGAACGATCAATTATTTGGACAATGAGCCCATTACACCCACTCATCCATTCTACAAATAAGAGGTTATGTTCGAGGGTACAGTGATATTCTTAACATTCTTAAAACTTAAAATTAATTTTGTGTTCATTGTACCCAAAATGAAGAAGGATGGACCAAGAGGAAAAGATTAGGGTGTGACATCAAGGGAACTTGCGGATTCTCTTTGGTGACGTTTGTGAGAGTTGTCACGCAACGTGGTTATACTAAGATCCTTGTAGATCTAACGAAAAATGGGAGTAAGAGTAATCAAAAGGCACTCAAAAATCCAATGCTATTCTAGGAGGTCCCACTGGAAAGACATGCACCCATGCCTGAAAGTTGGTGGTTTCTCTGGATTTAGCATTCAAAAAAAGAAGAAAGAAGAAAGAAAAAGAAGAGAAGAAAAGAAAAAGAAAAGAAAAGCAGACAAAAAAAGTGCCAAAAAGAAAAAATCACTCCTCCCTTAAATAAAATGCCAAGTGATCGTACACCTTATTGTTTTGGTACTCTCATAGTCGCTCATCATGGGATGAACCAATGCAGTGTCACTGATCAGAGGAATGGACTTGGTCTTGATCTTGGAATGACGGGTTAATGATACCTTAATCATGCTTTACACAAAGGATTCACTGTGCCTTGGGTTAGTTACCTCATGTCCCAATCTCTACAATCCCTTCTATACACCATCTCATCTCGTTGTTCATGTAATTGTTGCTTGTGTCTCATATAGCATAGAATTCTTACCTCATTCCGGTGATATTTACATGTGTGTGTTTTGTGGAATCAGTGTGGATTACATTTAACCCTTCTAGTGCCTACAGACATTTTAAAGTGTGGTTATGCAAGGGCATTATAGGTTGGAACCTACTTTGGGGAGGACCCACTTGCGTAATTTTTGTAATTTGCACTCATGACCCATCTTCCACACACCATTTATTACCCTTAGCATATTGCCAACAATTTTCTTTCCCATATTACTATCCCTCTGATTCAATGTTCCTATGAACCATCACATGGCCTTTTTCTCTACCATCTGAGGTCCTTATTGATAAATTCCACACCATCATAATTTTCGTGCCTTCAGAACTAGTTGAATTACCCTGGAACCCTTTAACAATCTTCCATATGTCCTTAGCTTACATCATTTAATTTCAAAGAAATATTAAAAATTCGGTACATTCTCTAAGTACCCTAACTTTGATGAAAATATATATATGTGACCCCCATGTGCTAATCAACATCATTTGCAACTGTTCATGTAGGGGAAGTTTTTCAAATTCCTCTCTACAACTCACAATTGCGTGTCACTTGCTTTCATATCCATAACTCACTCGCTGGTACTCCGATTTTCATTCCATTTGAACCTACTTGAACCCGGAGTGTTCAGCTTAGTCATGGGGAAAGGGACATATGCCGAATAGTGCATAACTTTTTTGGAATTTTTCATTGCCCAAAGGACATTATCAAGGGTAATTAGTTGAAAAATTAAGAATAAAATGTGTCAAAAATAATTTTTCCCCTAGGTATATCGGAAAACTAAATTTGAAAAACCACCTAAGTAATAGGACTCACTATTACAATCATTCAGGAAACATCACATGGAGATAAAATAGATTAATTTAGTTAAGGCAAGTAGTAAGGTATAACTTAACTTGAGAAACAACCTTGCTAACACTTGACCCTGTGTGATTGCAGATGGCCCCGAAATAAGAACAACGGAAAGGTCCTGCTCAAGGTGGACGTAAATGACCTAGAAGAGGAGAAGAACAAGTCCCTACTGGACAACATGCAGAACAAGAGGAACAATCATTCAGCATTCACCAAGAAGACCCTACTACTGAACAATCTGAGCAAGCAGATGGAGGAGCTGCTGCAGTGCCTGAACATGGACAACATCTCACGTTGCCCCAGGATTGTGTTCAAGCTATCCACGAAAGATCCACATTTGCTATAGTGATTGTGGAATTAAACTTTGGACTTTTTGTAGAATTTTCTCTAGAGGCCATTAGGGATCACCTCAAAGGGTCCCCATTATGGCCTATCCTCTCTGAAAGCGGTGCCTAGTACTTAGGGGAAACGTACCAATTTTTGCACAATAAAGAAGAAGGCACCATAGTTAACAATTGTGGTGTGATTGTTGATTTCTCTGTTCAAGACATTTCAAAAGTATTAAACCTTCCAAATACAAAGCCAAAGGTTGCCCAAAACTAGCTGGACACTTTCAGAATCGAGCAACTTAATAAACTATTGACAGAGAATAAAAGGGTGGTGGAAGAAAAAGAGAAGGCTGACTGGGATGCCTCTATGACACAAGCACAAACTTACACATACGCCAAGGCACTCAAGGCCTTACAAGAGGAGAAACTCCAGGCCATACTTCAACGCCATCAAATCCCAAGACCTGGAGTGCAAGAAAAGGGAAAGAAACCCATGGAGGAGCCACCACCACTAAGAACTACATGAGTTCCATCCAATTTTGTAATCATAGAATTTTCTTTGTGTTATGTCTTAATTTTGTTTTTATTCCACATTGCGGCATAACCCCACTTTCACCATCTAATAATCCCATACCTATCCACTATGTAATCACTGTAACTTGAGGACGAGTTTTCATTCAGTCGTGGGGGTATGATGAGTCATCATTTGGGCAACTATGATATCGTGTACGCGATATCGCAGCCTATCTCCTCATCTATAAATAAGAGGTAGAAAGTTTTGATAAGTAGCTTTTTGTTAGTTTTAGTTTAAGTGCTAAGTTTTAGTTTCATTTTTCTCTCAATCCTTTTCCTCCTAGTGTATGCCCACAGTGTGGTGATTGTAATTGTACGGAACCTTTATTCGAATGTGACGTACTTGGACACGCACATGATTGGAAATAAAGATCGAGATTACTTCATCATTGCAGCATTCACTTGGCGTAATCATTTAATTAATTGTTATTTACTACTTTCTTTGTTAATATCTTCTCACCCTAAACTCATGTTAAACGTGGAATGAGTATGACTTGATTACGAGCATTTAAGTATGACTACTTGGTAACCCAATAACATACCTAGGATCTACACTTGGTAATCCCAGTGGTAGTCGTGCACAAAGTCCAAGATGTGTACGGATGATCGAGGAACGGATGCTCATCGCACTTAGGCTAGTTTAGTTTCTCTCTCACCCTTCTCTCTTAGCTTAGTTAATATTATCATTTCCCATTTTCTTTAGGAGTAGCATTAGTATAGAACACATCATGTGTCTCACTCTGGACTAAACCATACGTGACAAAGCTAATACTAGTCCAGGTGGGAAGACAATGAACTGCGACCTAAGAATAACTGTCTGGATTCCACAACTAGTCTGTCTGCAAAGTTCGACCGGATCATGTGTGAAATGCTCGTATTCGTATGGTTGAGTGTAGGGGTACCTTGCCACTCATCAGTTGGTGTTTGATTTTTAACTTTGAGTTTTGTTAGGAATAATTAGGACATGGTTTCTTTTCATGCAACAAGTAGTGAGTCCACAACATCCACCCATTTACAAACTCTATGGTTTTCCTTGTTTTGGAAACATGTTGTCCTTTTTTCATTAATAAAACTTTAATAAATTTGTGACTTTGGTAGTTTTTGCAATTGGGAAGGATTCAGAAGTTTGAACAAGGTGTGGCTTCAAGGGGATTCAGTATTCTTTGTGCTTTTCTATTTGCCTAGGTGCATGTGTGTATTCATGAATTTCTTACTATTCCATGTCATCCAATAACAGAAAGTTGAATACATCCTTGCATGGTGTGGTTCTCATCAAAAAAGAAAAAAAATGATAAGAATTCAAAGCACACCTTTTGGACAAAATAAATGCATACGTCCTCACATAGTGTGATTCTCATTAAGAAAAGAAAAAAACAAGAGAAAATATGAGGATTCAAAGCACATCCCTTGGAAAAAATAAATGCATGTGCCTATGCATGGTGTGGTTCCCATTTCAAAAAAAAAATAATAGGAATTCAAAGCACACCCCTTAGATAGAATAAACAGGCTATAAGCACTAGTTATGGGACTAGTTCCCTCTAATTAAGGCCCCTCCTTACTTCCTGATTCCCCTCTAATTTGGAATAGTGGTTGTTCTGTGGGAGCACTCCTATGTCTCAGGGGATGGATTAGTCTTAGAATGTCGATGTAAAGTTACTAAACGTGGTTGGTTTTCATCTAGACTAAGGATGGATTCTATCAAGTCATTTAACCACAAAATCCATAAGGGACTTCACGTGACCATAATTCAAAACTCCATTCCACTCTTTCTCTCATCCATCTATGCTTTCCATGTCTCACCTCACTATCGGTTTTATGTTTTGGTTTAATGTCCTAGTTTGATGTGTTGGAATTCTTAGTTAGTTACTTCTAGGTTTTTGTACTTAACCTATTGTAACCATTAATCATCCATGGAGCTCATGGACTCTTTGGTTTGAAGTTATGCAAGGGTAGAAAATGCATGTGCCTGCTTTGGGAAGGACCCACTTGCATATCTTTTGGTTGGGTTAGTTAAGTTCTTTACCCTTAGATACTTTTACAATCAAATTCTTTTTGTTTACCCCATTAATGACATCCAATTATGCACATTTTCACAATATCTTTTTAGTAAACTTTTCTTTTTATTATTGTGAATTCTTGTACCCTCTTCAAATACTTCCTTGTGTTAAAATTTTTCAAATTTAATGGATCGCTTATCTATTTTACCCTATTTTTCAGCCTTCTTGCTAACACTACTCAAGGAACCAACCAACCACAACCACAACCTAGTCGAGTGTAACCACTAACAAGATAAGGCATTTAACAATTGTCTATTACACGTTGCATACTAATACATGATTTTGTTGTGATTACAGTGGGAAGCATGGACTGGAAGTGGGACTATCTTAACTAAGCATGATGCAACAATACCACATAATAAGGACTATTTGTGATCATTGGAATTCTTCTCTCTCTCTCATTCTTCTACTTCCAAGAGTATTGGATGTCAGTGTTATCCAAGGTGTTCAGTTCTTTTATTATGAACATCCCATTTTGTAAAATTGTAATTTCATACACTTGGGCACTTAGAGTCTGTTTGTTTTATTTGAGTCAATTTGTAATGTCAATCAATAATCCCATACCTACCCAATATATTATGTTGTAAAGAACTTGTTTCTCCTCTTCTTCACTCAAGGGTGAGTTTTTATTCAGTCATGGGGGTATGATAAACATGCATTTGCCATATACTCTTACGTTGGTGAATTTTTCCCAAGTCTATAAGTGCCACACTTGGGCTCCAATTTACATGGTAGTTTTCAATTTAGTTTTCTAGCACAGTAGAAAAGCTTTTGTTGTTTCTTTTCCTCAAAGTTAGAATATTTTTTGAGTGCCCGCAGAAGGAGTCTAAGTGTGTACGATTCTTTGTTCAAGCACTGATGCACTTGAGTGCAATAGTGTGATGGGAATAAAATGAACTCTTTTTAACAATCCTTGTAGCACTAAGAATAGATTAATATTTTCTTTAATGCATTTTACTTTTTTTCTCTTTACTTTGAATGCATTTGAATTAAGCAATTTATTTCCAGTTGTTAATGAACACAAGCGTGACCACTTCAAGCATGCATATAGTACTTGGTAACCCAGCAACACTTAATGTTTGGTAGCCCAATAGTGCTATATGTGTTCAGGAAAGTGGGGCAGTTACTTGTGTTAGGCTAGCTAGGCAATAGATGAATTAGATCTTTAGTTACTTTACCTTTCATTCTTATTGTAGGTGATCAAACTCATAAAATATAAATAAGAAAAATCATATACCTCAATTACACTTAACCATACCCTTGAACTTCATAAGTGTAGTTGGGAAGATAACAAATGTTCTCAACACCCATTTCACTTTCTAGAAGAGCTAGTGCATTAGATAACTATAGGGCCACAAAATTCAACTGGATTGCGCATAATGCCTTAGTGATTTGTATGGTTGGGTGTAGAGGTACCTCATCGCTCATCATTTAGTTAATAAGCAAATGCTTCAATCAACTCATTTTTATTTCTCTAGTTATTGGGCTCCATCTAAAACTTCTTATGAAGGAATTATTCATGTTATTCATCAGTGTCTTTAGTCTACTAAGCAACATAGAAAAGGTTTTTCTAGAGTTGTTTGGGATATTTGCACTAGTGGTAAGAAAAGATGGAGAACTTAGCTTTGTTAATTATTATAACTAAGGCATTTCTCTTGCAAAAAAATGGGCTACAAAGTGCATTAATGGAAATGATGTTTGGATGTTCCTTTTAAGAAATAGACTTACATAAGAAAAACTAAGAATGATGATGGTTGGTCTTCTAATAACTTTCCTCACTATCTTCTTTTTCCTTAAGTCATTTCTATTTTTGGTTATCAAATTTTTAAATAAATTTAGAAGATATGACATAAGCTTAGTAAATATTAAAATTATAATCATATTACAATTTCAGAAGATATGCTTAAGCAAATTAGCCTATGGTGGCTTCCCTTTAATAAAGAAGGTTGGGCTATTAATGAACCTAGATTGTGCACCACCTAGACTAGATTTGGTATCACTGTAGTTTCTTGTCTGCACATACATGATAGATAGATAGATTACTTGAAATGAAGCTTCTAGTCTCTATGGTTTGAATACAAGGAGAAATTTTTTTTTGAAAATTTAATTTCTAATCTTAAGAATTTATTTAAAGTTGAAAACGATTTGCATTAGGCTTTTTTAGATATTTTTACAAAGGATGGCAAATATGTTTTCCCTTTTAATTTAAAATTTTCTTGTGAGATTATTACAAGGAATGATTTTAATTATAACAAGTTCAATAAGGTTTGGAAAATGCAGTTATCATTGCACTTTTGGATTAGAAAAATAAAGATATTTAGAGAGCTCCTACATTTCCTAAAATTCATATATTTTTATGGCATCATATTCGACAAGGTCTTTCTATGAGCACTCATCTTAAACAATTGGAAAATATTTTTCCTCAATGTCCTCTCTATAATGAAGCCTCATTCTTTCATTTTTTTTGTGAGTTTTCTATTGCTCAGCATGGTTAGAACTAAATATCTAGAATTTATAACAACTTTCAACCAAGTATTAATGAAGTCATTCTTGGTGATTAACTTGCTTTGTCTACTTCATTTCTTTGCATTTTGAATTGTCTTTAATTACTTGTTCTCTAATCTATTTGGAAACTTTAGTGTGTAGTTATTTTTTTGAAGTAAGAGCATACCTATGACTTCTCCTTAGGTGTCAAATATCAAATTCTTCAAGATATTGCTTTTCACCTACGACTTTAAGTAAAAAAGCTCCCAATAAAAATTGAACATTTAATTTGTTTTTAGAGTCATAATTTCCTTTTGTTTTGGATGCTTAAGAATGAAAAGCTTTTAGGTTTTATTGCTATTTTTTCTTTATCTCTAATTGTTATATTATTTTTTCTTTAAAAAGAATTTTCTCCTTCTCTTTACAGAAAACTTTTTAGTAAGAAATAAAAACCCATGAGAACACTTCTAAATAAGGGCAAGGCCTAATCCTTTTCCTACCCCAAAGGAAAGGTATTTCAAGATTGGTTGTGAGGTTGAAAACCTAAAAAGACCTCACTGGTGGGCTTTGGTTTAAGACTCTCTCTTTCATGATTTGATATACCCTAAATTTTTTTTAATATTATTATTCCTTTTCTTAGAACCCAACCCAAAGAGAAAAGCAAAAAAATTTCAATTGTTACATCCTCTCATCTATTATAAAATTACCCTCTTCAAACCTATCTGGTGGATGAAATTTTTCATTGTTATCATGAATATATTGAGTTGAAGAGAGTGTTGGCCTAATGGTAAGGGCCTTGGCCTAGAAACCTTAGGTCTAGGATTAAAAATACAAGAATTATCTAAAAGGAAATATGAAACTAGTCCAATAGATCCATCTAAAGGATCTTAGTGAACATAAGTAAAAAGTGCATTATAATGTAACAAAACAATGAGTACCTCAATTTATTTTTAAAGTCATGATCAAGAAGACTATATGCTTTGGTTCTTATCTTCTCAAATGTCACCCTCAACTAGCAAGGTGGATTCAATATTTAGGTTACAACCCTTCTATTTTCCACCTTTGCTCCTCAACCTTTCTAATATTGAACAACCTTTTTGGCACACATCCTTGCCAAAGGGTGGTGAGGGAGCTCCTCAAAAACACATGCATTTATTTATTACCAAAGCCATCACATTATAGTAATAATGAATCATAGGTAGTTTACAAGTTAACCAAAGGCATGTATTGATAGAACATCCTACTACTCTCCAAGCCAACATAAGAGAAGTAGTAGAGAAAATGTTGGGTGGTTGGTCACATGATGGAGTAGGTTTTAGGGTTATTGTCATTGAAGAGGATGGTCAGGTATTCATCTTCAGTAGGTGCTTGGCTAGAAAACACGTGCTTCACGTTGCGCATGTGCTCGACAAACACCTTCTTGTCATACATGGCCACCATGTATGGATGATACTTGAGGTTGTATGGAACGTACGGCCACATTTTGGCACATTTGCTAGTTGACTTGGCCTTGCTTAGCACCTTCCCTACATCCACGTATTACACCCCTTCCAGATACATTAGGTATGACTATATGATTATGATTTATGCATTATGTGTGTTGTCTTGATGAGTTATTGGGGATGACTTAGCTTATTGTAATTGCACTTTATATGTTATGATTATGATGTCTTTACATGACTAACTAACATGATTATGTACACTAGCCTTATATGATGTGTTAGACAAGTGATGTTGTTAGCAAGAATGTTGGGTTGGGGTACAAGAGCACCTATTCAATATGTATTATGCTTTATATGTAATTTTAATATTTATACATGTGACTTGTAGCACCATGTTGTGTGATGTTTAGATATGATTTTACTATGCAAATGGATCCTATAGGTTCAAATGGATTTTAATTTGAAGTCCTAGTGTGGTTGTTATGCATGTTGGAAGTGTAGGGTATTAGTTCTAGGGAATAAAATAAATAAACTTATGAAATAAAAAATGAAATAAAAAAATAAAATAAAATGGATGTTGCACATGAAATAAAAGGGGCTTGTATATATTTTTTTTAACCAAAGCATATGCTTAAAAGTATATTTTATAGTATTGTCCTTTTTCCCACCACCTCACCATAACCCCCTATCCATAAAAATTGGGTTTTGTTCATTTATTTTCTATTTCTCAAAATAGAAACTGATGTTACATTATTCTCTTTCATTTTTCTTTAGTTTTCTTTGGTTTTTATCCTTTTTTTGAATTTTGAGCTTTGTGGATAGTTTTTTCTTACTCTAAACCTAGATTTGGGATTGCTGTGGTTGTGTCTACATGGGTGTGGAACTTATTTGGAGTGAAATGGAGTCCTACCAAAAATTTAAGGATTTTTTTCTTATTTCTGCCACAACAATTTTAATCAATGGGTTGTCTTTACCTTTTCCATGTATTTTTATGTTGGATTAGTGTATATGATTATGTCATAGGGGCATGTGGGGTGCATAGTTAAAAGGTTGAGCTTGGAAATGTTATTTTGCATATTTCCCAAAAATTTATGATTTTGATTATGAATTGTTTATTAATAAATATGCAGTATGATGTGGACTTGTGGATTATGATATGTGATGTTGCTTAGTCTAGTAGGATTGGAATATTATATATTTTAAGGGCCTATTGTGATGCGGGAGGTTTTGGAAGTTTTAGTCATTCCTAGCTATAATTACATATTATTAATTATTATTTTATCAATAAAATTTTGAATGCACATAACTTTATTTCCAAGAGTTTGATTTAGGTAAAATTAGTGTTGTTGGGATCATCTTGGAAAGTACTTTTAAATTGTGAAATTGGTTTTCTCCTTAGGCATATATCATTTTGGAGGTTATTAGAGCAATCATCTTTATGGAATTACATGTAGTTCAAGAAATATGGTTGTGGCAAAAAATTTTGTTTTGTCAAATCATGATATTGCTTTCATGGAATGAATACAACTATTAGGTGTAGATATATGGGATCATGTTGTATTTGTTTGGATGTGTTGTGCTTATGACATGTGTTGGCTTAAGCTAGTCGGGATTTGTACATGCCTTTGTGAAAATGCTTATCATAGTTATTGATGAGTGGTGTTAGCATGAGGGTGTGGACCGGTTGGTGATGAGGCACCTTGGAGCTAGTGTGAATTGATCTCCACTATGATGCATCAATGAGGCTCCTATCTTAAGCCTCATTTTCAGAGTGGGAGAACATAGGTATGTTCATTCTTATGGTTGGTATGTGGCATAGGTGTGTTCATCCCTATAGCCAGTTCTTCAGAAGGCTACTAGTTGCAGGTCATGGGTTGATGGACCCTAGCACTAGTTAGATAAATAAAAGACCTATAGGCAATGACAATTTATAGTACTAATGGCAACATTTCACGTGCTACACTGAATGTGGATATGCTTATGACCACATGGGCAGTGTATATGATAGTATCGGCTATTTATATGATAATATTGGTTTGTGAGTCATAGCATTGATCATATATATATATGGATTGGATTATGATGGCATGGGCATGATAATGGAAATGCATGTGATGTGGTGTAACAAATATATGATATATTATGTTGGACTATGGCTTTGTCTATGATTGTATGATAGCCATCTATCCTTTTTTATAATGATTATGCCAATGTTATGTGTGATATGATGTGTGTACATGTGTTGCTCTTAGCATGCACAAGACTAACAATTGATGTAGGTTGCCTTGTACCCTACTGCTCTCCTCTAGTGTAGCACTTGTTGACCATCTAGCAAGGGAGGTGTAAAGGCTTCCTAGTCAGTGTTATACTGACTTTATTTAATTATAGGTGGAAGTCACAAGAGCAAAAATGAGCATGAAGAGAGAGAGAGAGAGTAGATGAGGGAAAAATCTATAGTGTTTTGTTAATGTATATTTCCATGTGTAGTAGTATGAACTATATACATTTGTATGAAACTCTCTATAATCTTAGATATATGATGATGATGTTTATGTGTTTTTGTATCTTAGCAAAGTAGTGCACATTTTTAATTTACATAGAAACATGCAATTTTATAAAGTGAAATGTATGTTTAGTTTTTGGTTTTTCATGGATTTTTGTATAGTTTGACCTTTATTTAATATAATGTATTTATACACATCATTAGTTTTTAGTTTATCATGCTTTCATTGTGGTGTTACTAGTGATCCTAGGCATCACCCTACTGTAGCTAGGTGTAGTAGGGTGAGGTGTTAAATTGTGGTATTAGATCTAGTTTACTCTGATGTTGTATGATGGTTGGGTAACTCATCCATTTGTGATTTTAGGTTACAGATATGCATAGTAGATGTGGTCATGATGTTGGTGGGACTCACAAATCAAAAGGACCTAATGATGGATAGGAGCAGACTCCTTAAACATCTAGCAATGGTCCTACAAATAGGCAACTAGATCTTATAAAATAGCTATTACAAATCCTGGAGCAACATGTTGTAGCTAGTGATGCTCTTGTTCCATGGTCAGGGAAGTGGGAAGTGGTAGTGGTAGTGGTAGTGGAGGCTTCGAATGATCAAACAAGCAACCTATCAATAGGAAACTTGTAGAGTAGTTTTGAAAGTTGGGATCTCCTAAATTTAATGGGACTAAGGATCCTACTATAGCTACAGAATGGTTGGAGGAATTACAAAAGGCTTCTCATCTTATGGGCTACTCATTGGTTCAGCAGACTCACTTGGTAGTATATCAATTGGTTGGTACTACCTAGCTTTGGTGGACAACTGAAGAGCAAGCTAAGGGATGGATGGGCCAATAGGTGGCATGGGATGATTTTCTAACATCTTTTAGAGCCCATTATGTGCCTATCCAATATGCTAAGACCAAGGAGGATGATTTTTATTATTTGTATCAGGGTAGCTGGTTTGTGGTAGAGTATGATGCTTGTTGCTCTGAGCTTAGTAGTTATGTACCACAGATGCAAACAGATGCTTAAGCATAGGTAAACAAATTTGTTAGATGGTTGAGGTCATCTTTGAAGGACCACATCTTACCCCTCAGATTAATGTCCTATGATGAGGCTGGAGTAGTAGCCATGGATTTGGATAGGATTCAATAGGAATATGTAGCTTGTAGAGAGAGGCGATTGGAGTAGAAGATAGGACCGACCAACATCTAGAGAGAGGCATGGCCCCTCCAAATAAGCTCGTGGGAATGGAGAATAGAATCCAACATCCACTTGTGGTCCTACTATTGGAGCTGGTTGTTAAGCTATTTTTTGTTATAGATGTGGGTAGCTTGGCCATTTGCAAAGGGATTACCAGAATTGTTTTGCATGTGGGTAGCTAGGACATTGGGTTTAGGAGTGTCCAAAGTAGGAAAGTAGTAGTGGAGGAGGTAGAGGCTAAGGATAATGACCTCTAATTTAGGGTGGATGTGGAACACCTATTACTTCACCAAGAAGAGCAGACCAAAGGGCTCAAGGATAGGTGTATGCCTTAACAAACCAGCCATTGGATGTGCAGCCAAATAGAGTGATGGAGACAAAAGGTAAAATTTTGAGCTTTGATGTCTTGATTCTATTTAATCTAGGTGTTAGCCCTTCTTTCATAGATCCTATGGTTGCACATCATGTAGCTCTTGTACATCATTCTCTTTCTCCTAGGTTGATAGTATATTCTGCTAGCGCTTATGAAACTCAAGTTGATTAAGTATGTATAGGTATGCTAGTAGAATTGATAGGTGTGCAGTGGGTTAGTAATTTACATGTTATGGATCTTAGGATATATGATGTAATTTTAGGGATGGATTAGTTGTCATAATTCAATGTTAGTTTGAACCACTAGAAAAAGCTCCTAGGACTATAACTAGTTGATGGTGCTTCGATTGCAGTATAAACTCATTTGAGGACTGTGACCTAGATTTGATCTCCTTTCAGATGTACCATAGGATTCTTCAAAAAGGGCATGAATACTTTGTGGCCATAATATATAAAGTAGATATGGTGGAGATAGATCAAATTCTTGTGGTTCAAGAATTTCTAATGTGTTTTAGTTAGAATTACAAGGGATGAGCAATGAGGTACCCCTATGCCCAACCATACAAATCACAAGTGTTCATGTGCGATCTGGTCAAATTTCATAGACTTTGGAGTTTCCTATGCACTAGTCTTCTAGGAAGTGAATCTTTGCCTTAAGGTCAATCATTGTCTTCCCAATTACACTTGTGATGTACATTGGTATGGTTAAGTGTAATTGAGGCATCTAATTTTTATCATTTTATATTTTATGGTTTGGTGTTCAAAGGGAGATAAAAGTAATTGGATTAACTAATTTAAATTAACTAATTAACTAGTGTCTAACTAGTCCTAACATAAACATCCCGTTCCACTTTTTGCACACATCTTGAACCCACGTATCCACTACTAGGTTACCAGGCACTATGGTACTGGGCATACTAAGCAATAACGCTACTGGAATTACCAAGTGAATACGTGTTACGCTCAAAGTGGTCGTACTTATGTGTTTAATCTATCTCGCATATCTTACTTAATTGCTTCATTAACTTAATTACTAGAAATTATTTAATAAATAATTTTAAAAAATTTAATAAATCATTAAAAATATTTAATAAATAATTAAAAACATTAAATGCATAAATGAAATATTTAATCTATCTAAAGTGCTACAAGGTTTATCAAAAAGCTCATCTTTATTGATGCACACATTATCATGCTCAGGTACAACAATGCTTGAATAAAGATCTGTACACTCAATTACTCCTACTGTAGGAACTCGGGGAAAATATTCTAACTCTCAAATGAACAAACTATAAGAGCTTCCTACTACTAAAATCTTGATGCTATAAATGTAGCTGGTAGGCATGTATTTATAGTCATAAAGTGAATACTATGTCAACGATGCCTCATCGATGCAGTTGACAAAACTATGACTCATCAACCAGGTTCATCATCAAGATGAGAGATTGAGTTTGAGATCAAACTTAAACCTAGTACTGATCCTATTTCAAAGGATTCACATAGGATGTCTTCCATAGAGCTAGCATAACTAAAGATTCAACTACAAGAATTACTAGACAAAGGCCTCATTCGACCTAGCATATCACCATGGGGTGTACCAATGCTATTTATTAAAAAGAAGGATGGGAGTTTATGGTTATGCATAAATTATAGGCAACTAAACCAAGTGATAGTGCAAAATAAATATTCTTTTTCATGCATTGATGACTTATTTGATCAACTTTGTGGAGCCCATGTATTCTCGAGGATTGACCTTAAGTCTAGATATCATCTGGTATGAGTTTGTGAACAAGATATGTCAAAGACAACATTTAGAACATGATATGGCCATTATGAATTTTTGGTACTTTCATTTGGGTTGAAAAATGCACTAGCAAGTTTCATGCACCTCATGAATAGTGTGATGCAACCATTCCTAGATCATTTTGTGATTATATTCATAGATGATATCTTGGTATATTCTCCTAATGAGCAATTGCATGTAGAGCACTGGTTGATGGTATTATAGACTTTAAGGAAGTACCAACTATATGCTTAGCCATCCAAGTATTCATCTTGGTAATCAGAGATTCAATTCTTAGGACATGTGGTGTTATGAGCTAGTATCTCTATGGATCCTACAAAGATGGTAGTTGTTTATGATTAGCCTATGTTACAATCAGTAGTGGAGGTGTGAAACTTATTGGGATTGGCAAGATATTACCATAGGTTTGTGAAACATTTTTCTCACATAGCCTCTCCTTTAACTCAATTTTTGAGGAAGGAGACTAACTTTACTTAGAGCCTAACTTGTCAGGTTGCATTTGAAGAGTTGAAGCATAGATTGGTGACTACTCTAGTGCTAATATCTTCTACAATAATACATCCATATGATGTTAGTACTAATGCTTCAAGGGATGGATTTGGTTGTGTGTTGATGTAGGATGAACAGGTTGTAGCTTATGCATCGCATTAATTAAGGTCACATGAAACTAGATATCCCATGCATGATCTAGAGTTGGGTGCTATGATATTGGCATTGGAGATTTGGTGGAATTATCTATATGGGAAGTATTTTACTATTTGGATTGATCATAAGAGCCTCCAATATTTTATGAGTCAATTTTAGTTAAACCTACAACAATGTAGATGGGTGGAGTTGCTTGTTGACTTTGATTTTACTATTAAATGCAGGCCTAGAAAGACTTATAAAGTACTTGATGCATTTAGTAGGCTTTGGAAGCTGTATTAATACTATTGGATGATTAGAAACATCCATATTACATCCACTATATGAGCCAAAGAACTCATGGTAGTGGTGTATGCTTTCAAAAAGTTTAGGCACTATGTGCTTCCGTACAAAGTGTTTGTGCACACTAACCATAGTGCCATTCACTTCTTGATGAACAAGCCAACCATGAGCCCTTGTGTCATATGGTGGTTGGTGAGCTTGCAAGAATTTGATCTTATGATGATAGATCAAAAGGGGATTGAGAGTGTGGTCATCGACCATCTCTCTTGGTTAAGATGGAAAAGTTCACTCTTTGATCAATTTCCTGATGAACTCCTCTTTGCTAGAGCAATTAATAACCAAGTGTCCATAAAATCAAAATGGTATGATGACATCCTCACTTATCTTCTCACTTAGGAGATGCCACAATATTTGGATTATAAGAAGAAACAACAGTTTCTTCATTAGGGCAAGCGCTTCATGGAAATTAATGAACACCTTTACAAGGTGTGCGTCAATGGCTTGGTTCATTAGTGTGTCCCTAACACTAATGAACTATACATTCTCCAAGATTCTCATGAGGGCCCTTGCGAAGGCCACTATGCAAGGAGATACATAACTATTAAAATCTTGAAAATAGGGTACTATTGGCCAATAATCTTTAGGGATGCCTACCAGTTTGTTCAATCTTTCGAATGTTGTCAACAAGATGGTAGGATGACCATGTGAATGGAGGAACCTCAATAGTGGATCCAACCACTAGAACCATTTGACATATGAGGCATAGACTTCATGGACCCCATCACACCTATGTCCAATGGAAAGGCATACATTATCATCATCGTTGACTACTATACTAAATGGGTAGAAGCAATAGCCTTCATTGATTGTACATCATCCATTGCTACTCAAGTTTTTAAAAAAACATTGTAAATAGGTTTGGAATGCCATGTGCACTAGTTTCTGATAATAGAACCAATTTCACATGCATCACTTTTCATAATCTCATGTAATTTTTAGGGGTTGAACATAAATTAATAACACCCTACCACCCCCAAGCCAATGGTCAAGCAGAGGTTACTAACAGGGAGATTACAAAGATCTTAATGAAAACTATTAACAAATATAGGAAAGACTAGAGCACAAAATTCAACGATGCACTCTAGGCCTACCACTCAACATGGAAGCTTCCTATAGGCAACTCTCCTTGTGAGTTAGTGTATAGAAAACTACCAACACTTCCTATTCAATCCGAGCTTTGTACACTTGCAATAGCCTATGACCTAGCTCTTGACTTGAGTCTAGCACAAAGAGAACTATTGATCAACCTTAATGTGCTAGATGAAAATCGATTAGTGGCCCTATCCTTGAATGAAGTAAACAAAGCATTTAATAAACAATGCCATGACCTTAGGATAAGGAAAGTAAAATTTCAACCTAGAGACAAGGTCCTCTACTGGAATCCCACTCATGTTCCACAATGAATAAAATTTCAAACATTATGAAAGGGGCCTTATATAATTGATAAAAAATTTTTCTTCTAGTGCCATGTTAATTTAGAAACTTGAAAATCCAAATAAAAAGTAGCTATTCAACACACAACAAGTAAAACCTTTTTATGAGCCCAAACAAGCTAGTGGAAACAACATCTCATTGGATGAACAACCTTGCTCAATCTTTCAAATCTCCTCCTTCCAACTTAGTCATGGGGGAGATGGCTATTTGTGCTTACCATTTATGTGGCTCCTCAATTTTTCTATTTTTTACACTATCATTGGTACGTTTAACTTTTCTTGAATATTTTACAATTTCTTGTATAATTTCCTTTGTTTTTAGTTTGATTTTCTAAATTTCTACTAATAAAATGCTTTGTGCCAATAGGACACAATGGTGTTGTAGCTGTTGTTAACGATGGTTTGTACATATTTTTTTATTGCTAATGTCTTGTTTAAATTTTTAAATTTTGGTAGAAATAACTAAGACATGATTTCTTTTTCATGGAATAGGCTGTGAGTCCACGATATCCATCCATCCACAAACACTATGGTTTTCCTTATTTCAGAAGTATGAAGTCCCTTTTTCATTAAGTAAAACTTTAACAAACTTGTGACCTTGGTAGTTTCTGGACTTGAAAAAGATTCAAAGGTTTGAATCGGGTGACTTCAAGGGGACTCATTACTCTATGTACCCTTCACTTGGGTGCATGAGTGTTTTCATGGGTTTCATACTATTCCATGTCGACCAATAATAAGAAGTTGAATAAAGTATTTGCATGGTGTGGTTCCAATTTAAAATAAATAAGAGATTAAAAAATGATGATGAAAATAATATATATATATGATGATGACGACGACGATGGGAATTCAAAGCACACCCCTTAGATAGAATAACAAGCTACAAGCATTGGTTATGGGACTAGAAAGACATGTTACCCATGTTTGAAAGTCCCCTCTAACTAAACCCTAAACCTTAATTGGGAACTCCATTCCACTTTCTCTCTCATCCATCTAGGCTTTTTATGACTCACCTCATCACTGGTGTCCATGTCCTTGTTTGATGTCTTGGTTTGATGTGCTTGAATTCTTAGGTAGATTCTTTTAAGTTTTGGTCCTTAACTTTCATAATCATGAATCACCTATGGGATTCACAAACTCCTTAGGTTAAGGTTATGCAAGGGAAAAAAGGGTATGTGCTTGCTATGGTAAGGATCCACTTGCATATCTCTTGGTTGGGTTAGTTAAGTATCTCATCCTTCAACATTCTTGATGAGTCACCAAATAAGTGATCCAATATCAAACCCCTGATATTAGACCCCCAATAGTGGATACGTGATATCAAATCAGCCAAGTGACATCAGACACACGATGTCGGAGCCCGTCTCATTGTCTATAAATAAGGGATAGGGGTGCTTGGTTTTGCATAGTATTTTTTAGTTCTTTAGCCAAACTCTTGTAGTTTTTCTCTTCCATAGTTAGAATTATTTTTGAATGACTGTAGTAGGAGTCACTGAGTGAACGAATCTTTATTCGAGCATTGTGTACTTGAACATACCTTGTGTTCGAAAATAAAGACGAACTTTTTGATAAACCTTGCAACATTCAAAATAGCTTAACTATTGCATTTAATGTTATTTACTGTTATTTGATGCTCTCATTAGTTAATCAATGTTATTTATTTAGAATTATTAATTATCAATGAATTAGCACACTCATCACAACCACTTCGAGCATACGTGGAAGACTTGGTAACACAGTAACGAATAGCATTTGGTAATCCCAGTAGTGTTACACTAGTTCCGGATGTGTCTGAAGAGTGGGAATGGATGCTGGTGTTAGGATTTGATCAACATTAGAGTTACAAAAACCCATTATTTAACTAAATATTTTCATTTCACACACTTAGGAGACCAAGATAGAAAATATAAAAAACATAAAAAAATCATATACCTCGAGTTTACTTAACCATACAATTGTTCCTTACAAGTAAGCTTGAGAAGATAATGATTGCATAACTCATCCTTGTTCTACGTAGGTTCATAAGCACTTAATCCTCAAAGTTTAGCTGGATCACACGTGAACACTCGTATTCGTATGGTTGGGCATAGAGGTAACTTTCTGCTCATCATTGGCATCATTGCCACGGATTTTGTTCTTTGTGCACTGATGAGGACTTAGGAAATTCTTCTATCATTGGAATGAACCCTTAAGGTTAACTATCCTACAATCACCAAAAAAGAGTAGCACACATTGAGTAATCAATAATATCTCCTTCTTCTTATGAGAGTGCTTCATAGACTAGGTTCGATACCATGAACAATCAAAGGTGGGATGCACAAGATGATCCACTAATGCCCCAATAGTTTCGCATGGTATATGCTCATCCTGATGAGTATGTACCAGAATTTACCTTTATCCTCTACTAGGATGAATAGTTGCGATGGTGTGATTTAGAAGGTAACATAGTATTACCTCTCGATTGGTCAATCCTAGGCATGCTTCTTCGTGCTCTCACATGAATTGGTATGCAGCACTTACAGTCAAAGTACGTTGTGCATGAATAAGATTCGAGAGATTATCTACCCATGGAGGCACAACGCCAGAGGGATCTACAACAAGAGAGACATTAAGAATCCATGAAGGGGAAGTGGTCTCAGGATGTCTTATATGTTTGATGGGACATGATATTGCATAGGCCATGATATCGCTTACGCGATATCACGTCTTTCCCTGTAATATCACGTACGCGATATCGCGTCTTCCCCTGTGATATCGCGTACGCAATATCGTAGCCCGTCGCCAGTTCTATAAATAAGAGGCAGCTCTCCCTTGTTTCTCCATCTAGATTTAGATCCTTAGCAAAACTTTGGTAGTTTTACCATTCTAGAGATAGAATAATTTCCATGTGCCCGCAGTAGGAGTCTCAAAGTGAATGAATCTTTATTCAAGAAATTTTGTACTTGAGCACACAATTGTCTACAGCAATAAAGATGAACTTTTGGATAAACCTTGCAGCATATGGACTAAGCTAAATAGGAATTTAATTATTTTTAAATGTTTAATTTCTTTCTTAAGGACTTAATCTCTCTCAACCCCCAACTCTCATAGTTAAGTGCATTTATTACGATCGCTTCGAGCACGTTTGTTACACTTGGTAATCCCAGTAACGAATAGCATTTGGTAATCCCAGCAGCGTTGCATTGGTTCAGGGTGTGAATGGCAAGTGGGAACGGATACTAATGCTAGGAAGATTAAAGCTTAGTTAGTGAAGTTAGTTACTTAGTCTCTTCACCCTTTCCTCTCTTAGCATATGCGATAAAAAGATAAAAGACATAAAAATCATATACCTCAAACTTACTTAACTATACAACTATGACAATACAAGTAAGTCTGGGAAGACAACGATTGATTAACCTTAAGTGTTCCATAAGGCGTGTAAGCACTTAGTCCTTGGAGTTCGACCAGATCGCGTGTGCACGCTCGTATTCATATGGTTGAGTGTAGGGGTACCTCGCCACTCATCAATGTCCTAGGTAAAAATGATGGTGGTGATCTTGTCTTGGGAGGTTTTCCACAAAATGATGTTCCTCTCTTTAACTTCAGTCAAGGAGTCTGGTATTAGAATCTTCACTCAACTATTCATAACCTAAGTTCTGGTACTAATAGACATAAAGGGTCTAGAAAAAGACTATGAATACATGACAATGACAAACATTATGATCATAATCATGACCGAGGCCGTGACCACTTAAGAGAAGGTGGCAGGTCTCGACATGTGCTAGTCCTTCTTCCTCTTCACCTTCATCATCTTCTTCCCCCTCTCCTTCAAGATCTAAACAATCGTAGGTGAAATAGAAATCACTGACAAAAAAGTAGAGAAAGGGGGCAAGGGCATTCCAGAGAGACACATCACGAAAGAAGGGAGAGTAAGGAACAACATAGGCATCATAGACGCCATAGATAGCATGATCACAATGAACCCCTACTCACCACCTGAAGTATGTTAAATATAGCAAAGGTTGTTAGGATTCCAACAAGGCACCGGAAAGACAGTAGGATCAAAAGACTAGACATGAATAACATACCAAGATTTGAAGGGGGGTACAATGCTAATCCTCAAAACCATTTACAAGAATTCCATGATGCATGTGCCTTGCAAAATATAGAAAATGAGTGGCAAAAACTAAAGTTGTTTCCATAGACATTGATCAAGGAGGTAGAAAGCTGGTACTAGTCCTTAAAATCAGAATTCATTCATCGATGGAGTACCATGTTGGAGCTATTCAACGATAAGTATCAAACGTACTCCCGAGTGTCCAACCTGCATAAGAAAATCTAAGGATGGAAACAAGGAGTACACGAACCCTTGGATGCTAGCATGGCTGATATTATTTATTATTACATCGTTCCCCTAGCCATGGTTACTCACAAAAGGAACAACTACACCATCTTGTAGATTAGCTTAGGTATGAAACGCAAAGAACCTTTGGGACTTACGCTGAAGGAAGGCTATCTGAGCTCAGATCCCATCAAATACAAAGATTATTGGAGCAAGTTGCCAAGGAGGAAGATGAGTTGAGGAAAAGAGAAAGTGCAGAGGACTACAATAGAGATCCTTCACCACTTAAAGAGATGGTGAATAGAAAGACTTTGCCCATTCAAAAATTTTCATCAGAAGTATCCACAAAGGTGGATTGAATGTGGAACTCTCTAGATGAAAAATTTCAAACTATCCTAAAAATAGTAGAGGATTCTAGAGAACAAAGTAGTAATCGAGAGAGAAGGAAAAAGAAAGAAGCTGAGTATGCACATAATAAGGGTAAGGGCAAGGTTGCCATCATTGAAGAGGTTGTGGATTCGAACACAGACAATGATGGTAGATGTGAGATTTACCAATATGATCATCCTAAGGGATATTACCTAGTAGTGTCACATATACAAGATTTTGGTGTGTATGCACTTAACCCACGATTAAACAGATGAAAAACACCCAAAAGGTTACCTTATCATCAAGGTAACCCAAGGTAGTTCCACCAATGCTTGACATATTATCCAAGTGGAGCTCCACCACAATTGAATGAATAATATCAATAGTGGCAACACCCACAATCATGGGGAATGCCACTACCGTATCAATAGTACCCTTACCATCAACTTGACCCATACAGGTATTACGTTTAGCAACCAATCTCTCCACGCGACTCTACTAGTTACAACACTCTTCAACCTCACTACCAGACCCCTAAGTACTATAGAACTTCTTCTTCTTCTAGGAGTGATGCTCCACATACACACTATCCTTCTCATCTATTTGCATCTCTTCCATTCTCAGCTCCATTACCACCTACTCCAACTATGTAGGGCAAGCTTGCTACCCAGCCATAGCAACGTAACGCTACAAGGGTTGTCAATCTTCAACCTACTGTTGGTTTAAATAACCAATCAAAGAGGAGAGCTTTCTTTAAAACCAACAATCCAACCAAGTTCTTAAAACCACAAGCAGCTAATTATCCAAACACCTCATCATCATCTGGATCTTAGGAGCTTCCTTTGAACCAAAAACTACACTCAACGCACACTGTCATGTTAACTCACACCATCACTGATTAGATTAAAGCTAGCCATATTTCTAGGAAATTCTCTGATCCTAGAAGTCCTTTTATTTATTTGGAAATCATTAAAAATGATCCTTGTAAAGCTCTTTTGGATTCAGGTTTTGGTGTTAATTTGATCTCCCAGGAAATGTATAAAGCTTAGAACCTACCTCCGCTAAAGAAGAGTAACATTTTTTTAGAGTTGGTAGACCAGTCCATCACTATTCCATTGGGACTAGTGGAGGACATTGTCACCACTATTTGTGGGTGGTCATATCTAACTGATTTCCTAGTGATCCAAGTCAACAACTGCAAGGGGGACTTCCCAATCATAATGGAAAGAGCATGGCTAAGTACGATTGATGCGCACCTAGGAATATGTGATTTTTCCCTAGAGATATTAAAAGAAAATGCATTTGGGAAGATCAAAAAAAAGAAAGTTCCATGCATCACATATAGTGACATAGGATGCAATTGCATGTAGAAGTCCTGGCTTGTACAATGCTCAACATTGCCTACAGGCAACTAGTGTGCACAAGTATCTAACATAAAAAGATGCCTGTATGTAGTAGCCACAAGACAAGAAGGCACCTAGTGGCTGAAAGCTAACCTAGAGAGCAATCAACTTTATGCATGGAACCAACTAAGAGTTTGACCTATGCCTTTATCGATAGCATAGATGCATTAGAGCAAGTCCATCGCCAACTTCCAAGTACGGACACTGAAGATATCAACTGGGGGAAGTTGGAAATCCCTGATGAGTTTAAGCAAGAGCCCCTTGAATTAAAATCGTTGCCCACCAGTATGGAGTATGCATTTCTTAAGAATAGAAAATCGGTAATCATTAATGCTAAGCTCACCCCTCAACAAAAAGAAAGACTATTGAAGATGGTAAACAAATGGTCAAAAGCCTTTGCTTGGTTATATCCTAAATTAACTGGAATAGATCCTAGGATATGCCAACATAGAATTTACACTAACCCCTCTATGAAGCCTTGACAAAAATCGCAAAGACAACTGAACCCAAAGCTTAAGCAAGTAGTTAAGGAAGAAATTGAACAACTTCTAAAGGCTGGGTTCATCTACCCAATTGCTAATAGTGAATGTGTTAGTCCATTATTCATTATGCCTAAAAAAGGTGGTAAATGAAGTGTGTGTATTGACTTTAGGCTATTAAACATGGAAACATTTAAAGATCATTTTCCATTGTCATTCATTGACCAAGTCTTAGATACCATTACAGGGCATTGTTATTATAGTTTTCTAGATGGTTACATTGGGTACAATCAAATCCAAATAGCACTAGAAGACCAAGCCAAAACTACATTCATGAGTCCTTGGGGGACATTTGCATATAGCCAGATGTTGTTTGGCTTATGTAATGCTCCAACAACATTTTAACATTTGGTTCTCAGTACATTTCAGCAGTAAATAGGTAATGGTGTGGAGGTTTTTATGGATGATTTCTTCACCTATAGAGTGAACTTTGAATAAGCATTGGATTGATTAGAGAAAGTGTTGAAATGATGTCTTGAAACCAACCTAAGGCTCAATTGGTAGAAAAGCCACTTAATGTTCCAAGAGGGCATTGTATTAGGACATAAAATTTCACAAACAGGGATAGAGGGAGATCCTAAAACATTTAAAGTCATCCAAGGAATCACTCATCAACCTGAAGCTATAAAAGATGTTCGATCAGTCCTTGTACATACTAGCTATTATATATTTTTCATTAAGAACTTTTCAAAGATTGCAAAATTATTGGTAGAATTAACGAAAAAGGACGTATCCTTTGAATGGACCAAGGAATGTGAGTTAGCTTGCCAAACCTTGAAGCAGAAACTCATAGAAACACTATTCTACAAGCTCTTGACTAGTCCAGACCATTCCATATAATGACTGATATGTCCAATTTTGCCTTAGGAGTCTTACTTACACAGTTAGATGACCAAAAATGTCCCTATTACATTCACTGTGCAAGTCGAAGCATTGCCGATGCACAACTCAACTATACCACAATAAAAAAAGAGTTAATGGAAGTGGTGTTTACACTAGAGAAATTTAGGCACTATGTATTAGGTTATAAGATATTTGTACATATAGATCATAGTGCAATTCGGTTCCTTATGAATAAGCCAACGATGAACCCTTGCATCATACGATGGCTTGCAATCTTACAAGAGTACAATCTCATGATGGTAGATTGTAAAGGCATCAAGAATGTTGTTTCCAATCATTTATCTTAGTTACGATGGGACAACAAAAAGGACAAATACTCAATTTCTGATCGCTTCCCTAATGAAATCCTCTTTGCAGGTGTAATAAAAAATCAATCACCCATAGATACAAATTGGTATAGTAGCATTCTTACTTATCTTCTCACACAAGAAACACCACAAGGGTTGGACGTTAGAAAGAAATAACAGTTTCTCCACCGAGTTAAAAATTTCATGAAAATCAATGGAAACCTTTACAAGGTGTGTTCCGATGTCTTAGTTCGATCATGTGTTCCTGACATAGATCAATTGCGAGTTCTCCAAGACACTCATGAAGGCCTTTGTGGGGGTCATTATGTTGGGAGATGAATAGCCATTAAAATCTTGCATGCAGGATATTATTGGCCTACATTATTTTGGGATGGCCATCATTTTGTCCAATCTTGTGAGTGCTTCCAATGCGATGGGGGAATGACTGCTAGAATGGAGGGTCCACAATAATGGATTCAACCCTTGGAACCCTTTGACATATGGGGTATTGATTTTATGGGGCCTATTACACTAATGTCCAATTAAAAAGTATACATTGTTATTGTTGTTGATTATTTTACAAAATGGGCAGAAGTAGCTGCTGTTACTGACTATACATCATCTACCGCTGCACGATTTGTTCAACAACAAATCGTAAATAGGTTTGGTGTGCCTTGTGCACTTATTTCTAATAATGGTACACATTTTACAGGTGAAACTTTTCAGAAGTTGATGCAACACTTAGGAGTTGTGCATAAACTGACTACACCATATCATCCTCAAGAGAATGGTCAAGCCAAAGTCACCAATAGGGAAATCACAAAAATTTTGACATGAACTATTAGCAAATATAGGTGAGATTGGAGCACCAAACTGAATGATTCTCTTTGAGCCTACTGCTCCACATGGAAACTCCTATAGGTTATTCTCCCTATGAGTTACTGTATGGTAAACTTCCAACACTTCCTAGCCAAGCTGAGCTTCATACACTATCTACACCATGTGACCTTAACCTTGACTTCGGTCTAGCACAGAAAGAATTGTTAATGAATCTTAACTTGCTAGATGAAAATCGATTACCTACCCTATCATCCAATGAATTTCACAAGGCCTTCAACAAACAACATCATGAACTAAGAATTAGAAAAGTCAAAGACCAACCAGGAGATAGGGTTCTTTATTGGAATCCCGCACATGTGCCATAACGAACTAAATTTCAAACGCTGTGGGAAGGACATTATATCATTTATGAAACTTTCCTTCAAGGGCCATGATGATCTATAAACCTGGAAGCCTGGATAAGAAATTATTGGTCAACATCTAGCAAACCAAATCTTTCCATGCACCCAAAACAACCAGTACTAACACTACCTCTATTGATGGACGACCTTGCTCATTATGTTAGATCTCCTCCTTCCAACTTAGTCATGGGGGAGATGGCCACCAATGCTAATTATTCTACACCCTCAATTTCTTTTTTCTTTTTTGTTTTTACACATTTTTCATTTTTTTACTTGTTTTTTTTTACACCATCGTTAACATTTTTACTATTTCTTTCTTCGTTACATTTTTATTTATTTATTCTCACTTGTCACATAATAAGTGCTCATGATGGTGGGTTGTACTATAGTGGTGTTGATTACTAATGTTTGGTTTTTTACCTTTGAATTTTAATGTTGATGCTAAGATATGGTTTCTTTTGATAAAACAGGCAATGAGTCCACGTCATCCATTCATTCATTCAACTCTATGGTCTCTGTTTTGGAAATATACTGTCCCTTTTTCTAATCAAACCTATTGATGAATTTGTGGCTTCGTATTCTTCAAACCAAGGAAAGATTTAAATGGATTGAAAAGGGTGTGACTTCAAGGGTATTCGATGCATTTTTGCTAGCTATTCTCTTGGGTACTTGGATGTTTTTCATAGGTTTTCTGCCATTCCACTGTAGAACACCACTAGGAAGTTGACTCAGTCAAATAAGTCTTTGCATGGTGTGGTTTCCATCCAAAAAACCGAAAAAAAAACTGGTGGAAATTCAAAGTACACCCCTTAGACATAATAAAGGAACATGGGCTACAAGCACTAGTTATGCCACTGGAAAGACATGTTACCCATGTCTGAAGGCTCCCTCTAACTAAGGCCCTTTGTCATTTCCTACTTCTCTATTCTTCTTTTTTTGGGATGGCGGTTGCTCTATGGAAGCATTCTTGTTGCTTCAAGAGGATCGGTTAGTCAAGTGTGTTGATGCAAGGTCATTGGATGTGGTTAGTTTTAATTTGAATTTGGACTAAATTTTATTAAGTCACCTTAGCCACATAATACACAAGGAACTTTACAAAATGTTGATTTCGGGATTCCATTCCATTCTCTCTTCTCTTTTCGTATTGCTTCTCGTATTCTACCTTATTGTTGGTTTTATGATTAGTCTATATCTTGGTCAACGCATTGTTTTTCTTTGGTAAATTCTTGTGGGTGAATTTTTAACTATTGTTTCCATATGTCATTCCTAGAGCCTACAGACTCTTTGGTTTGTGGGTTTATCATGGCATAAAGGATATGAGCCTACTTTGGGGAGGACCTACTAGCATTTCCTTTTTGGTGCAATTGTTAAGTTCTTTTCCTTCAACATATCTTGCAATCAAATATTTCTCATTTCACCCTGTCCATGACATCAATTTTTGTTTTTCTCTTCCCTTCTATGCATTTTTATTGGCTTCGCCATTGTTATTTCTCTTATCTTCCTTTTTCTTTTGTTTTCCATCCTATTGCCACAAGAGGTTCGCTCTTAGTCATGGGGGCCTGTCACAAATTTTTTCATTCCATTACCTATCTCACCCCTACACCTTGGGTAGTTATCAGTTACAAACCTCTAACCCAATACCTGCCATACCCATAACCTAGCCATTGTGCTTCATTTCAAGGCAAGGTATCAACTGCATTATATCTTATCTATCCTTGCTATTTCATGATTGTGTTGTGTGTGCAAATGGTGATCACATGAACAATGGATTGGGATAGGAAGGAGCACTTAGGATGAACTGGAGCAAGAGCATTTACGCAAGGAACAAGCTTAGTCATGTCACCATGGACGAACAACGATGTGCACATTTTTTACATTGGTAGCAATGCACCTCATTTTCTTTTCTCTCTCTCTCTCTTCAAGTTGTCAATTGAGGGTCTAGATGTCATCTATGTATAGTGTTCACCACAATGGGTATGAACACTAATGTTGTAATATGCTTGTCGATTCATTCACCAAGCACTTTGAGTCTGTCATTCCATGTCACCATCAATTTTCATTTAGTCAATAATCCCATACCTTCCCAATATTTTGTAAGGAACTTTAGGACAAGTTTTCATTCCATCGTGGGGGTATGATGAGTCACCAAATAAGTGACCCGATATCGAACCCCTAATATTGAACCTCAGATATCAGATATACGATATCAGATCGACCAAGTGACATTAGACATGCGATGTTGGAGCTTGTCTCATTGTCTATAAATAAGGGACAAGGGCGCTTGGTTTTGCATAGTATTTTTTTAGTCCTTTAGCTGAACTCTTGCAGTTTTTCTCTTCTAGAGTTAGAATTATTTCTGAATGACCACAATAGGAGTCATAGAGTGAACAAATCTTTATTCAAGCATTGTGTACCTGAGCACACCTTGTGTTCGAAAATAAAGATGAACTTTGTGATAAACCTTGCAACACTCAGAATAGCTTAACTATTTCATTTAATGTTATTTACTATTATTTGATGCTCTCATTAGTTAATCAATGTTATTTCTATAGAATTATTAGTTATCAATGAATTAGCACACTCAACACGACCACTTCGAGCATACGTAGAACACTTGGTAATCCAGTAACGACTAGTGTTTGGTAATCCCAGTAGTGTTACACTAGTTCAGGATGTGTCTGAAGAGTGGGAACAGATGCTGGTGTTAGGATTCAATCAACATTAGAGTTACATAAATCCATTAGTTAACTAAATCTTTTCATTTCACAGACTTAGGAGACCAAGATAGAAAATATAAAAAACATTAAAAAATTATATACCTCGATTTTACTTAACCATACAGTTGTGCCTTACAAGTAAGCTTGGGAAGACAACTGCATAACTCATCCTATTTTGCTTAGGTGCATAAGCACTTAATCCTTGAATTTTGATCAGATCGCATGTGAATGTTTGTATTTGTATGGTTGGATATAGGGGTACCCTGCTACTCATCAATTCCCAAAATCCAAACCTTCATGTGCCTCATTCGATGCATCCAATTGTGCACTCCAATGAAAACATTCTCCACCTAATTCTTTAATTTTTCAATTTTTGAGCTTTCAAAGACCCTCTTCAATGATTCCATCAAATTCTTAGCTTTTTTGAAACTCCATGAACTCCACTTTCATTAAAAAAAAAAACTCTTTGTATTTTTTTTTTGAGAAATTCAAGTTGAAAAATTTTGTCTACATTCTTTGTAAACAAGTGTCCATCAATGGACCCCCTACATATACGAGACCTTATTGACATAGCATAAAAATAGTATATATATACATGTCCACACTTTGAATTTTTCACATTTCATTTCAAACACTATAGGATTTTTTGCAATTTTTAGAGCCCAAAACCTTCCAAAAGTCATATCTTCCTAACCATTTGTCCAAATCATTTAGTTCTTCAACCTTGTAGCTACCGGAGGTAAGCTCTTAGTCATGGCGATGAAAAACCTAAATTTTTTAACATAAAATTTTTCTAAATATTTCTAACTCCCACAAAGGTTTAACAAAAAGAAACTAATGGCACCAAAGGGGAAGCACAAACAGGAAGAAGGACCATCACAACCACAAGAAAAATGAACATGAATAGGAAGGGGCCAAGAATAGGCCCAAGAAGAACAAGAAAAAATCCATGGTACAAGACCTCTTAGGGAGGAGCTTGAAGTAGAATCTATCTATCCAATTCTAGAACAAGCAATAGTGACAGAGCAATCCCACAAAGATAATGCACCAGCCGCATAAGCAAACCTTGATGTGACCTTGACAAAAGCCTACTTCAAGTAGATCAAATCAAAGGAGGTTCAAAAAATGATGCTTCAAGAGTTGAATTTTGGTTATTTCTTAGAGCAAGAACCTCAAGAGATACAAGATCAACTAAAGACCTCTCCCATATGGTCCATCATCACTTCTAGTGGGGAGTGGTACATGGGAGAGACATTCTTATTCTAGAACAATAGGCTAGTTGGTTCAATGATCAAGATCAAGGACATTTTAATGTCCTACTCGGTGCAGCTTCTCAGTAGTTGAATGAATTTTGAGAATGGATCTTGAGTGAGCAAGAGAAATAAGCAGAAATGAGTGGGGATGATCCATCTATGTGTTGGCTGGCAATGAGTCACCTAAATGAAGTGGCTTGAAAATTTAGCAAGATGGAGGGAGGTGAATCAATCTTTTTGGTCTAAAGAATGTAGTTACTTGCAAGATTGAATCCTATAACTCAAGAGATAATAGTATCCCTCTCAAAATAATAGCAATTCCTAGAAATCTTTGGAAACATCACTACTTTTTCAGTGCTCTTGGAGGAGGATGAGGGGGTAATAATTCTGGTGACGCAGCACTAGGGGTAGGAGACAATAGCGAAGGTGGTTGCTAATAGAATTTTTGAAACTCTAAATGCACTTGTGGTGTCTGTACTAGACATCTCTGCACTTAAGGATGTGTAGATGTCCACAAGGACAATAAGCAGCAAGTTGAGTTCAACACAGCATGAACAATTGCTGGACCAATTGATGGAAACCAAACAATCGATTTTAGACATCTTCAACCTTCTGGACAACATAATTGCAACCTAGTTGGAGCTACTAAAATCAAGAGGCAAGAACATCATTTTGGAGGAGCAACTCAAATAGCCAAAGAGCTAAATGAATGCTTGATTACAAAGGTTTCCAAAATAAGAGCCTAGATTGTTAACCCTGCTTTCCTCAACCCAACAATGACAAAGGATAAAGCTCTTGAATAGCTTCACATAAGATTGAAAGGGATTGAGGATGTGATGGAGACAACAGTATTCTATCAATCCTTGGTAGAGGCCACTCTACATGAAATTTAGAAGGCCTTGGATAAGACTTGCTAAGAGAATGTACAATCAACCATAGACAATCATCTCCTACAAAATGTTGATGTGAAAAAATAGTAGAAAGTAAATTCCATCCATTAATAGTAGGAGTAGCTAGCTAGAGTGAACACTAAGTTGAAGAGATTGGTAGTAAAAAATAGAAACCTCTCCATGAAGGAGGTTCATACTCTTCATCAAAAGATGAAAATTGAAGTAGCTACTTGGAAATCAAAGGCTCTCAAATTTGAGAAAGTCAAAAACTCACTACAAAGATCAAGTTAGTATACAGAAAGTAGTTAATGAAAAACACATATAGTTGGTGAAGGCGAAAGCAAATGAGATGCTCCAGCAACTTCAACAAGGAAGAGAGATATGGTAACCTATAGTTGATGGGATAGATGCCTATAAAAAATCGAAGATTAGCATGAAGGAGTTACAGATTGAAGAGATGAAAAAATACATGGAGCTTGCCAATCTCTAATATGAAAATTTGGCTATGTTGACTATTGAATAGCCATGGTTTGAATTGGAGAAACAAGTGGCAAGATCGTACTTGTTGTATAAGGTAGAGTTCAAGCACCATAAGGACATCAAATAGAAGCTTGCAATGGCAAACGCAAAACTTGAAGTTCTCAAGGCAAAGTTCACTAATCAAAGATCAATTGCCAAGAACCTAACCAAGAGGATGAATGACTACTAGGAGCTACAAAATGCACTCAGGGTGTTCGATATTGAACGCAAGCAATTCACTGCTTGGTTTTTCAATGTGAAGGAGTTGTTCCTAGTAATGCCTTGTCCCTAGGGTATCCTAATGCTATCCCACATTAATGATGCCACATGGACTGTGAATGATCCTTGAAGCAAGGAGGAGAAGATGAAGGCATTATTGGGTGCTTTTACCTTCCACTAGAAGTGGAAGTTGCAGCAAGACAACCATAGATGCCTCAACCATTGCATGTGCCTGAAGTAGGAGAAGGTCTTTCAAAATCTCAGGAACCTCCACTACCTAGGATCATTTGATCTTTTCAACTGTCTTCATGTCATCATAGGATGTGTTGTCCAATTTTTTTCAATCATGTTTTGGAGTTCAATTTTCTATCATGAACACCATAATTTTTTAATCAATGTTGATCCGTACACTCGGGCACTTAGTTTTATTTTGTTGTATTAGTTTTGTTGTATCATGTGTTAGTCAATAATCCCATACCTTCTCAGTTTTGTAAATAACTCAAGAACAAGTTTTAATTTGGTCATGAGGGTATGATGGAGTGTCTTCTATCAACCACATCGACAAGATCCCATCGATGTAGTGTTTCCCATGTTGACATGTCCTAATCGATGTGGCACCCTAATAAGTCTATAAATACGATGCCTAAGCCATGTTATGGGGGAAGAACTTCAATTGCTAGTGAAAATCTTACAGTTTGAAAAACATGAGACATAGAATAATTTTCTAAGTACCTATAGCAGGAGTTAAGGAGTGTACATATCTTTATTTGAGCACTATTATACCTGAGCACCATAATGTGTGCAGCAATAAAGATGAGCTTTTTGATAAACCTTGCAGTACTTCGACTATCTTAATGATTTATTTATGCATTTATTATTTTCATTAATTAAGTAATTAAGTAAGCTAAATGATTAAGACTTTAAGTCATGAATTAATTACGCTAAATAGATTAGCATACATATGTACAACCACTTCAAGCATATGTATCACACTTGGTAATCCTAGTAGTGCTTAATGCTTGGTTGTCTAGTAGTGTTGTACATGTTTAGGATGTGTACAAAGAGGGGGGCTAGATACTTATGTTAGGATAGTTAGTTATTAATTAGCAATTAAATTAGTTGAATTAGTTAATCAATCTATTCTCAATCTATTACCAACCTTAGACAAACAAAATATAAAAATGATAAAAATCATGTGTCTCAATTATACTTAAACATACAACTGAGCTTCACAAGTGTAGTTGGGAAGACAACAATCATTCTATGATTAGATTCACCTTCTAGATTGAATCCTATGTATGAGAACACTAGGAATCCATAAAATCTGATTGGATCACACATGAATGTCTTAGTGAGTCATATAGTTGGGCATAGGGGTACCTCATCGCTCATCAATGATGGATTCTCCATAATGTTTTCTTATTTTAAGAGATCACTATCATTCTACATGTTATTGCTTTACAAGCCTTAAATATTTGGTCCATTGCTTCCAAGAAGAATAATGCCTTTTAATTTAGACAATAAAAGCAATAAGTTACTTAATACTTTGCATGTCCAATATTACATTGTTGTTTTGCACTTTTTGAAGATAAGTGGCTTGAGGATTTTTTTTAATTTAATTTAATTTTATTAAATTTCTCTATTTCTTTTTCACATGAGCATTTTTTTTTGTCATGTTAATCATACTTTTGGACTCTTTCAAAATTTGAAGTTTTGATTAGGTTCTTCATGCTAACTTATGTCCTGACTAATGAGTGGCGAGGTACCCCTACACTCAACCATACGAATACAAGCGTTACATGCGCAATCCAGTCGAACTCTGCAGACTAAGTGCCTACACGCCTTATGGAACACTTAAGGTTAATCATTCGTTGTCTTCCTAGACTTACTTGTATTTGTCACAGTTGTATGGTTAGGTAAGTCTGAGGTATATGATTTTTATATCTTTTCGATTTTTATGTTTTATCTCCTATGCTAAGAGGCGAAGGGTGAAGAGACTAATTAACTAACTTTAAATAACTAACTAAGCCTTAACTAACCTAGCATCACCATCCGTTCCCACTTACCGTTCACACCCTGAACCAATGCAACCTTGGTTACCAAATGCTATTCGTTATTGGGATCAACAAGGGTAACACACGTGCTCGCAGTGATCGTACTGAATGCACTTAACTACGGGAGAAGGGTTGAGAAAGATTTAATGACTAATAAAGCATTTAAATGATAAACAATAAATGACAATAAATAAAGTCCTATTTAGTCTATTCCATGCACTGTAAGGTTTATCCAATAAGTTCTTCTTTATTTCCATACACAAACTTGTGTTTAGGTATAATATTTGCTCGAATAAAGATCTGTTCACTTTAGAGCTCCTACTGCGGGTACATGGAAATTATTCTATCTCTGGAGAGGTAAAACTGCTAGAGTTTCGCTATGGTTTAGGCCTAAACTTAGAAACAAGGGAGAGCCACCTCTTATTTATAGATTTGGCAACGCACTGCGATATCGCATATGTGACATCTCAAGGGATGATGCAATATCGTGGTCCATGCGATATCACGTCCCATCATAACCCCATGACTGAATAAAAACTCGTCCTCAAGTTCCTTACAAAATATTGGGACGGTATGGGATTATTGACTCAAAATGGAACTAATGGGATGACATGTGAATGGATCATCATTACAAGACAAGACAAAACTAGTGTTCATGACAACAAGAGTGAACACTTTATAAATTTGACATCAGGCCTTATTTGGCAGCTGAGAAAGAGAGAGAAGAGAGAAGAAGTTTGCTACTGCCAACGCCAAGATTGCGCCTTTTTTTGTCTATCCATAAGCACACCATCGATCTTGCTCCTTGCATAGCTTCTTTCAGCACTACTCCATTCCAAGTGTTCCCTCCAGATCCAATCCATTTTTGCATGATTTCCATCTGCACACACAACACAGTCTTTATATTAGTAAGGGTAAATGAATCACAATGTGGTTGATACGTAGCTTCGGTGAAAGTTCCATTGGCTAAGTTGTGGTATGATTGATACAGGTCTGGAGATATAATATTGGTGACCAAAGGTGTAGGGGTTAGGAGAAAATTGAAAAAATTTGGATTTGGACCCCCATGACTAATAGGGAACCTCCGATAGCGATAGAATGGAGAAAGAAAAAAAAAGAACAAGAAAGATAGAGAAAAAGAGACAAATATAATGTCGATGAAATGGATGTCAAGATGGAAATGAACAAAATAGAGTGGATTGCAAAAATGTTAAGGGAAAGAATTTAACTGGTGCACCAAATAGGAATGTTAGTGGGTCCTCCCTAAAGCAGGCTCATGCCTTAATGCCCTAACAAACCCACATGCAAAGAGTCTATAGGCTAAGGGAATGTCATTTGGAACAAGAGTTAAAGTCATAACCACAAGAATTTACCAAAAAGAAAACAATGCATCAACCAAAATATACACTAATGATACAATCAACAATGAGGTGAACAATGGAGAAAAGGATGGAGAGAAGAGAATGGAATGGAATCCCAAGAACAAGGTGGTGTACAGCCCCTTGTGTAGTTAATGATTAATGTGACATAGTAGATCCCATTCCAAGTTCGGCCTCAAACAAACCACATCCAATGAATTCGCATTAATGCATTCGACCAATCCATCCTATTGAAGTAACAACAATGCCTTCACTCGAGAGCCACCACCATTCCGACGAAACGAAGAAGAAGAGAATGGGAAGCGAGAAGGGCCTTAGTTAGAGGGAACATTTTTATTTTAGTTCCATAACCAGTGCTTGTAGCCAAAATGATTATTTCATCTAAGGGGTGTGCTTTGAATTCTCACTGTGTTTTTTTTTGGTATTTTTTGTTGTTGTTTTATATGTTTATGCATGAAAACCATACCATGCAAAGACTTTGTTATTTTTATTTGCTCAGCTTCCCGATAATTAGGTAATGTCGAAACTGTAAGAAAACTCAAGAAGAAAACATCCAAGCACCCAAGATAATGGCCAACAAAAATGCATCAAGTTCCCTTGAAGTCACACCCTTTTCAATCCTTGAGTCCTTCCTTAGTTTGAGAAATGCCTAGTCACTAATTCGTTAGAGTTCTTATTTAGAAAGGGACTGTACATTTCCAAGCTGAGAGAGACCATAGAAATTTGTGGATGGATGGATGAAGTGGACTCATTACCTGTCATATCAAGAGAACCATACCTAAGTATCAAGATCATAACTTAAAGGTAAAAATCAAACATTAGCAATCAATAGGAAAATAGTTCATACCATCATGAAGAACACTTATTAAATGACAAACTTACAAGATGGATAACACACACACACACACACACACACAAAATGAAAAAGTATAACGATGTTCTAAAACAAAAACAAGAAAAGTTAAAGAAATTTGTAAAACAAAAATGTGTAAAAAAAATGTATAAAACAAAAATGTGTAAAACAAAAACTAAAAAAAATTGAGGACCTCAAATGATTAGCATAGGTGGCCATCTCCCCCATGATTGAATGGAAAGTGAGAGATCTGAAATAATGAGTGCCTATTTGAATTTCTTAAAAGTGTCCAACTTCTCCCAATTGATGTTTTCAGGTTAAGGTGTGGAAGTTGGCGACGCTCATATTCCAATGTATCTATGCCTTCGTTGTGGGTGTGAGTTGTTTCCCCAGTTTGTTCCATGCATGTTGGTCAATTTCTCTTTCGATTAGCTGTCAACCACAGGGTGTTCTCTTGTTGTGTGGTTGCTACATACAGGCACTGTTGTATCTGTGTTTCTTGGGCATACTAGTTGCATGCAGGAGATGCTGAGCATTCCTCCATGTCATCACCCTCTAAGTCGCTGTATGTGATGTATGGAACTTTCTTCTTCTCGATATTTCCATAAATATGTACCTTAGATATTTCCAAGGCAAGATCGCAGATCCCTAGGCCTGCATCTATTGTACTTAGCCATGCCCTTCCCATTATAATTGGGAAGTCCCCTTCGTTGCTGTTGACTTCTATCACCAGAAAATCAGCTGGGTATGACCAATCACACATAGTGGTAATGATGTCCTCCACCAATCCCAAGGGAATGGTGATGTACTGGTCAGCCAACTCTAGTTGAATATTTCTCTTCTTGGGTGGAGGCAGGTTCCAGGCTTTATACATTTCTCATGATATTAAGTTGACTCCAGAACCTAAGTCAAGAACAGCCTTATAAGATTCGTTCCCAGCAACTTGGAGGTAGATTAAGGGACTTCCAGGGTCAAAGAGTTTCCTAGGAAGGTGGCCTACCTTGATCCAGTCGATTACGGTATGTGTTAACATAACCGTATGCATTGAACTCTGGTATTGGTTTGAAGGGAGATCTAAAGCCTTGTATGTTGGAGGAGCGTGCACAGACTCAACCGCTTGTGGTTGTGAGAGCTTTTCTGGGCTTTTGGTTCTGAAGAAATGTCTTCTCTTCTTGCGGTTGTCAGAACTAGCAGTGGGTTGAAGGTTTATAGCTCTTGTAGCATTACGTTGCCGTGGTTGAGTGGGGAGTTCCCCTTGCATTGTTGGAGCAGGTGGTATGGGAACTACTAGCAGAAGAGTGGCGGATGGATTCAGAGGATGGTAGGTCTGTGGTATGTCTCCCAGAGGAGAAGGAGTCCTTCTAAAATACTCCTGAACTTGGTAGTGATGTTGTGGAGTTGTGTGACCCATGGAGTCACTTGGAGAAACCGGCTGCTACATGTAATAGCCATAAGGATCGGGTTGTCGGTAAGGGTGTTGTTGCCTTGGCGGTGGCATCCCCCATGACTGTGGGTGTTGCCACTACTGATGTTGCCCAATAGGTTGTGGTGGAGTTCCACTTGGATAGTACGTTAATGATTGGTGGAACTGCCTTGGGTTACCTTGGGGATAAGGTAACCTTCGGGGTGCTTGTCGTCTGTTAAGTCTTGGGTTGAGTGCATACACCCCAAACTCTTGTAGATGTAAGATTATTGGGCAACATCCCTTAGGATGGTCATATTGGCAGATCTCACATCCACCGTCATTGTTTGTATCCGAATCCACAACCTCATCGGCGATATTCATTTTTCCCTTACCCTTGTCACGTGCATGTCCTGAATCTCTCCACTTTTTCTTACCATGATCACTACTTCATTCCTCCTTAGACTCTTCTATGATTTTCAGGACAAGTTCAAGTCTACCATCTAGGAGTCTTGTATATGATCTACCTTAGCCACCACTTCAGTTGTTAATTTTTGAAGTGGCAAGGTTTTTCTATTCACCAACTCTTCGAGTGGTGACTCATCCTCTTCATCGTAGAATCTCACTTCCTTCTTTCAGAGGGAAGGATCGCAGTTATATTCTTCCACACTTTCTCTTTTTTTGTAGCTCCCCTTCTTTTTTGGCTACTTGCCCCAACAATCAATGAATTTCATGGGATCTAAGTTCTGATAATCTCCCTTGGGCATATGTCCCAAGGGTTCTCTTAGTTTCGTATATTATCCCATCTACGAGGTGGCGAAGTTGATCCCGTTGTGCATAACCATGGCCTGGGCAATGATGTAACAATACATAATATTGGCCCATGGCAGCATCCAAGGGTTTGTGAGTACCTTGCTTCCATCCTTAGATCTGCTTATGCAAGTTGGACACTTTGGAGTACGTTTGGTATTTATCGTTGAACAATTCTAGCATTGTACTCCATCTCCTAATGGTTTCCGGCTCTAAGGACCAGTACCAACTCTCTGCTTCTTTTATGAGTGTCCTAGGAAACGAACTTTAATTTTTGCCACTCGTTTTCTATGTTTTGCAAGGCACAGGCATCATGGAATGCCTGTAAATGATTTTGTGAATTAGCGTTGTATCCCCCTTCGAAGCGTGAGATATTGTTCATATCTAGTCTCTTGATCCGACTATCTTTTTGATGCCTTGAAGGTATTCTAACTGCCTCCATGATGTCTAGCATACTTTGGGTGGCAAGTAGAGGTTTGTCATGATCATCTCTCTCATGACGTCTATGATGTCTACATTGTTCCCTACTTTCCCTTCGTTCATGCCTTGATTCTTTTGACTGCCCTCGTCCTCTCTCTCAACTCTCTTGTCGAGGTCTCTCATTTTGCTTACCCTTATCCTCGCCATTATGCTCTTTATGACTACGCCCTGATGTGGAAGGAGAGGGTGAATGATGTGATGAAGGGAAAGAAGAAGGAGAACCATCGCCATGACGATGTTTCTTATCTTCTCTTCACTGGCTACGGCCCCGATCGTGATGACGATCAAAATGCTCGTACTTGTCATGTGTTTTCGTTCACTCAATGAATAGTTGGTGTTCACGGGGATCAGAACCAGGGTTGTGTATCATGAAGCGTCGGTTCTAATACCCCACCTCCTCACTATCATTAGGAGGGGGAACATCACTTGATGAAGAACCCGTTATAAGTGGTTCACCATCTTCAATTTCACTTAGGACATGCGGGACCCCTTTGCCCTTCAACAATGTATGGTGGCTCTCTTGCCTTGAGTCCCTTAGACGTTGCGCTGTTGTGGGATGGTAATCCCTTATGTCATAATTTTCTGCAATGTATTTAGTGTATAATTCCATCATGCCTATCCATGCAAGAGCACGAAGGAGCATGTCAAGGACTGCCCAATCTGGAGGTAACACTATGTTACCTTGCAAGTCTCTCCAACGTAGTTGTTCATCCTGATGAAGGATAAAGGTAAAATCTGGTATATACTCATTGGAATGGGTATATACCACTCGGTATTATTGAGGAACTGGTGGATTTTGGTTATGTGTTTGGTGTCGACTATTTCTTGTATGATCCCTAGGTGGTGAATTGCTTTTGTTTGAAGAAGAAGACATTGTGTCTTATTTGGTGTGCTGATTAATCGTTATAAATTTCTTTTGTTTAATTAATCCTAAGGGTTCATTTAGGCTCCCAACGATGTGAGTGATCTCCTATGTTCTACTTAGCGCACAAACAACTTAGTCCCCGGCAATGGTGCCTATGATGAGTGACAAGATACCCCTACACTCAACCATACGAATATGAGCGTTACATGCGCAATCCGGTCAAACTCCGTAGACTAAGTGCCTACATGCCTCATGGAACACTTAAGGTTAATCATTCGTTGTCTTCCCAGACTTACTTGTATTTGTCACAGTTCTATGGTTAAGTAAGTCTGAGGTATATGATTTTTATATCTTTTCAATTTTTATGTTTTATCTCCTATGCTAAGAGGTGAAGGGTGAAGAGACTAATTAACTAACTTTAACTAACTAACTAAGCCTTAACTAACCTAGCATCACCATCCATTCCCACTTATCATTCACACCCTAAACCAATGTAACCTTGGTTACCAAATGCTATTCGTTACTAGAATCACCAAGTGTAATGCACGTGCTCAAAGCGGTCGTACTAAATGCACTTAACTACAGGAGAAGGGTTGAGAAAGATGTAATGACTAATAAAGCATTTAAATGATAAACAGTAAATGACAATAAGTAAAGTCCTATTTAGTCTATTCCATGCACTGCAAGGTTTATCCAAGAAGTTCGTCTTTATTTCCGTACACAAACTTGTGTTCAAGTACAATATTTGCTCGAATAAAGACCCGTTCACTTTGGAGCTCCTACTGCGGGCACATGGAAATTATTCTATGGAAATTATTCTATCTCTGGAGAGGTAAAACTGCCAGAGTTTCACTATGGTTTAGGCCTAAACTTAGAAACAAGGGAGAGCCACCTCTTATTTATAGATTTGGCGGCTCACTACGATATCGTGTACGCGATATTGCAGCCCATGCGATATCGCGTCCCATCACCAACCATTATAGATCCAAGTTTATGATTTTTATTTTTTTAAAAAAAGTTTACATCATCTTAGAATTAAAAAACATAGTTGTAGGTTTTTTTTAGGTGTTCAGACTACCCATTTGAGATAGTGTTATAATATTATACCAAAAATTTTGTATGATTTGTTTATGTTGATCCAATTGCTACTAGGTCAATTTCTAGAGTCTCTTTTTATTTGTCATGAAAATATAATATTTGTTTAATAGATCCATTAAGTCTTTGGCCTTAGTGAAGCTTTAGTTTTGTTTCTTTTTAACATGGTATACAAATTATATTTATGATCATTCTTGTGGAAAGAACACTTTGCAATTGACTTTCTATCATTGCTTGATAAATACCTACATGTATATATGTATGTATATCAATGAAAATAAATTCTTAACTCTTTTCGTGATCTCCCAAATTATGAAAGAAAGTAGTTGGACTAACAATAGAAACTCGTTCATCACCGAACCTTCATAATGGAGATACAAAAACACCTACTATTGTAGAAATACAAGAAATTTTGACTTTTGTACACAATGTCTTGTTTTTAGTTTTTACCTTTATTTTATTTGAAACTAAAATTGAAATTTAATTATGTTCATAGACCTTCAGAATCTATTTTATTTGATAGAAATATACATGTTATGAGTTTTTTTAAAAAAATACATGTTATGAGTTTTAAAAATATTATTATGAAAATTACTGAAGGTAACATTTGTAAATATCATTACTCAGAGGCTCAATACTCACTCCTTCATAGCAGGGTGCAAGTAAAGTAAAGGCAAATTGCACTTTACATAAGCTTAAATACAATTATTATTATTCACAATCACTATCCTTTTGTAATTATGTTGTAACAATAGTTAAGTTGTCATATACTATAGTGTTGAATGTTTAAGTGCATATATATATAGTATAGTTACTCTAAACCATTGTTTATCTCTAGTTATTTTATTATTGTTAATGTTCAGTTTACATCTAGTTAACACTACCTATGGATGTCCATCCCACACTCTAAATATGATTACAAGGGGGTCTTGAAGGCAATATATTTTACTTTTATCCTTGTGCAATATGTTTTTCCATTCTCTTTTGTCCATTATGCTTAAGCTCATAAAGATCTAGGAGCTTGTTTCTTACTATGATGTTTCTAATTTTTCCTTGGGATATATTCTTTTATTTTTTTTGTTAATTTATTTTTATTGATGCCATGAACAACCTCAGACACCATAATTGGTATCAAAGCAAGGTTGTTCTCATGGTGGTGAGTTGTTTGCAAGGTTTATGATGTCTTTTTTTTTTTTTTTTTTTTTGGGTTTTGCTTATGGTGGTTGTTTTGCCAAATTTTGCACATGATGATTTTGTTTTCCCAAAGGTTTCTACTAGTTCTTTGTTCTTTTTTTTGCTAATTTTAAGTAAATGGAAAAGCTAAAGAATCTTTAGCAAGTGGCTATTGAATCCAACTTTTTTGGCAAGTAGTTGCTAAATTTGATCTTATGCCTACTAAGCATTAAATTGAGAGGCCTTGATAGAAAATTAGGAAGTGGTGGAATCCTCTGCAATTTTTCTCTATTATGTAATGTTACTAAAATCTCTAAATATGTTATATATCAAAAAGTAATCCCTCCTTATTAAGAGGGCGATTTTGTACATAGTGTCTTGGAGTTGATGGGACTAAAAAAGTTTCATAGGGCTAATGATATTAAAAGAATTTTATGATGCATTGATTCTATGATAGAAAAGTAAAAATCCAATTCAAGAATAAAATTCTTAAAAATATGTATATAGTATTTATTAATTTTAATTAAAATTTATATGGTCATCCTCCCTTAACAAGAAACATTGCTTTTGACTGATAAGATGGTGTGAATGATGTAAAAAAAAGGGGGGGATGCTTTGTCAACTTCACAACCCTTAAGATAGTATAATTATATAAGATAATTACTCATTTAGTTTGAAGATCAAATTCTAATTACTAAAGTCGAACCACTTATTTATAATGAAGCATGTACATCTCTTTATCTTAAAGAGTGAAAGTGAGTGATGGATGATGAAATACCCTTTATTCATAAGAATAATACATGGGAATTAGCTAAACTACTATTTGATTAAAAACTAATTAGATGTAAGTAGGCGTTTAGAATTAAATTTGGTGATTAGTTTAAAGCATGCCTTATTGCTAAGGATTATTCCCAAAACAAGGGAATTGATTATGATGAAATCTTCTCCTAATAAACTTAACATTCAGGAATTGATAATGATGAAATCTTCTCCCAATAAACTTAACATTTCTTAGATCATTATTATTAATGCAACAACATATGATATGGAATAAATGAATGTGAAAAGAGTTTTTTAAAAAAATGGTAATAATGTTGAAAAGATATTGAAAAACAAGAGCATATGGTTTATAAAAAAGTATACCAATGATGTGAAATAAATCATTTATTAACCACATATTGAGTCTTGGCCTTTACCTGAAGGACTATTAGAAGTCTTAACTTTAGCATGCGAGACTTGTATACGAAGAGTGTTAACTTTAGCCTATTCAACTTGTATATCAAATGTCTTGGCATAAGCCTAGAGGAGACTTGTATACGAAGAGTGTTAACTTTAGCCTATTCAACTTGTATATCAAATGTCTTGGCATAAGCCTAGAGGACTTGTACGTATCATGAAATGTCTTGCATAAGCCTTTAGGAATTATTTTTATATTTCAAAAGTCTTAGCACAAAGCTTGGAGGACTTATATATATGTCAAAGTCCTAGCATAAGCTTGGAAAACTTGTGTATGTATGTTGAATATCTTAGCTAAGGACTTGTATATGTTTGTCCAAAGCACAAATGGAAAACATCATTGTATTGCTATATGTAACATACATGTTAATAAAAAATGTAAAAAATAAAAGTTAAATCTTTTCTCAATCTAAGATTAGAAAAAATATTGGTGTGACATAAAAAAATTGGACATGAAAATTTAATTAAAAAGGATTTGGCTTGAAAAATCTACATATGTTGAAAATATTTGATATGAAAGATTGTAGGCTAGATTACAAGGTGGAAACTACACCCTATGAAATTGAAATAAAACTTTTTGTTGAATAATGCCTAAAGAAGGAAAAAAGTTTATGGTGAAAATTTCATGAATTTATTATGAAAATTCTATATGCTAGTGTTGTGGGTAGTTTAACATATATTGTTAGATTGTTGTGAAACAAGTTTTCGAGTATCTTCTTGTAAATCTTGGTATTTGTTATCAAGTGATTCATCCATTCTACATGACTATGTGGATGCTAACTAGGATGGGGATTTAGACAATAGAAAACCTACTAATGGATATGTGTTTAATATCTTTGGTAATGTTAACTCATGGAAATACCAATTGTAGTCAAGAACTAATGTGTAGCTTAGTCTACTACTAAAGTAGAATATGTTGCTACAAATCTAGCTAGTAAAGAAGTAACATGGCTTCAAAGATTGGTGATTGAACTTAGGATTAATAAAAAAATTATGAAATTTGGCTATGATAACCAAGATGCAATTTATATATAAAAGAATCCCACTTTCAATAGTAGGACAAAACATACTGAAATACAATATCCCTATATACAAAAATAGATAAATGAACAAAGGATTCTTCTAGAAAAAATTAAGAAAGAAAATAATCCTACTAATATAATGACAAAATCATTATATGCTAAAAAACTTTTATGTTATTGAACAATTGTTGGTGTCATGGAAAGTGATATCATCTAAAGTCTAGGTTGGGCTTCCCTACAACTTTATGAGAGAATTGTGACTAAAGTGAAGGCAAATTGTCGTTCATATAAGCTCAAATACAATTATCATTAGTTATAGGCACTATCCTTTTGTAATTATGTTGCAATACCAGTTAAGTTGTGATATATTGCAGTGTTGAATATTTAACTACATATATCTATAGTGTAGTCAATGTAAACTATTATTTATCTATAGTCATTTTATTGTTGTTAATGTCTAGTTTACATCTATAGATGTCCATCCCATACTATAAATATCATTACAAGGAGGTCTTGAACATAGTGCATTTTGCTTTCATCCTTATGTTGTCAACATTCCTACTTTATATTGTTTATTGTACTTATGTAATTCTCTCTGATCTAATAAAGATCTAGAAGCCTATTTCTTAATGGGGTTTTTCTAGTTTTTCGAGAATATAGTCTTTTTTCTGTGTTTGTTTATTATTATTATTATTTGTTAATTTATTTTTACTATTAGGTAGTGCACAGGGTTCTCGAAGGGTCAATGGATGAGCAAAAATACAACATCTTCAAAGTGGCTCCATCTAAGCCCAAACCCAAGTCTTACAAGTTGAGAAATAAGCACCTAAATATTTGCAACAAATCAACTAAATTAGTTATATTATTTCTTCACAAGGAATTTCAAGCATTTACTTGTTTTTACCTGTTTCAACTTTTAGATGATGATATTCCATCTGGACTATGGCAATTATATATAGCAAATCAAATCATGAAGAATAGCTAAAGATAAATAATTTACCTTTGAATTAAAGTGCCTAAATACTATTCAAATAAAATAACTGATTTTCTTATGCACAGTATTTTGATTAACAGAAACACTGTATATAGAAAGAGGAAAATCCAATAAACTTTGAGGTTTAAATGGTAAGAATGTGGACTCTCTGAACTAGGGTGATGTTAATGATTACGCTCAAGCATCTTAGCAAAGAAGTAAGCCAACATCTTTGGGTAGCGTTTGAGATTATGAAAATCTACGTAGACCATTCCATATCTGGATGTGTAACCCATTCTTCATTCAAAGTCGTCCAATAGAGACCAAGCAAAGTAGCCCACCACGTTGGCTCCATCCTTCATTGCAGCCAGTAGATATTGTAGATAACTTTGGTAAAAGTTGATTCTGATTGTGTCATGCAACGCATCTGGAAGAGTCACATTCCCGGGTTGATCCATTCCTGTACAAGAAGCTGGCTTGTTAAAACGGTCTGTTGACTATAAATCTGAAACTGAAATTTACCCTCCAGGTCTATTGAAGTAACAAGATATCCCTGCTGCGAGTTTTGATCATTCAGAAAACTATATAAATGAGTTTGAAAATTTAAATTTGTTGATGACCTCACCGTTTTCAGAAAGTATAATGACAGGATTTTGATAGTTCTCTTTCGCATGTCACCGCTTTGTAAATTGCCCATGGCACTATGTAAAGCCAGTCGGTATTAGCCTGGAGTGCAACACCAAAGTAACAAAATCAGTCCAATGCAGGAGGCGATTTTGAAAATACCAAAAATAACAAATGAATTTTCAGAGTTTACTCTTGGTCCCATTGGAACTCTGTTGCGTTCATCTGTATAGTTTAGTTCATTAGAATAACGTAGAAGATTTAAAAAGCATTTTACTGAAACTGAAGTTAAAACTTTAGACCGGGATTTATTGGACAGTAAATATATACATGATAACATTGGTAACAAATCAACCAACTTTACATTTTGACGCGCAAAAGATTCTTTACGTGCAAATTGTGCATTCCAATCCTGCTGATAACTTGGCACTTTAGGCTTGGGCTGTTTGGGATCATACATATAACAAGCAGTATACTGATTGACTCCTACAAAATCATATGCACCCTTCACCATCTTAACTTGCTCTGCTGTAAACTTGGGCAGCCTTGAACCGACTATATTCACCATGCTGTCTGGATACTTGCCATAGGTTAATGGGTGAAGAAACCTGGGAACGAAATTCAGTCAAAAGAATTAACATGAACAAAAAGCAGCAGCAGCACCATTCTGTTCTATGATCATGAACAAAAAGGCAGCAGCACAGACCAGCCAATATGAAATTCCCGTGCTCTCTGAGTTGCTGCTTTATCTGCAGCCGAAGTGGTGAGAGGTTCGTACCATACAAAATCCAAGAATATTCCAATTTTCCCTTTTTGTTTGGGCTGCACATGGAAATATAATGTGCAATTTCAAGATGTTTGTTTGCTTTTCTACAGATAGATAGATTCCAATATGTGAGTTCATATTTCATACATACCTGATATTTCTCCCTGTATATTTTTACTGCAGTAGCTTGAGACAATATCATGTGATGGGCCGCAAGGTAGGATTCAGTACCGGAATTCCCTTGTGTACAATTGCCGTATTCTGGAGAGCATCTTCCGGGAGCAAAATACCCATTGTCATAGCCCAGTGCAGCAACCACTCGAGGTTCATTAAATGTCGCCCAGTATTTCACCCGGTCTCCAAAGGTCTTGAAACAGAATTCTGCGTAGTTGGCAAAATCCTCCCTGAATGAAGCAGAAATTACATTAAGAAACCGAATCTTAAACCTTTAACATAATAGATGAATTAATGTGCCATTTATGTAACAAGAAAGTTGCATATAATAGAGACACAGACGTACACAGCTCTTGGGTTGACCCAACCAATATAGGCCTTGTCCAGAGCTTCTGGTAGATCATAATGATACAGATTTGCATAAGGTGTGATACCTGAAAATGAAGAAATTTTAACAGGACAATGAAACATATGTTATTGAACAATGCACTGCAATCAAAATTTGAGTGATCTATTCTTTAAGTAACTGATCCGATTAGAAATTCTATCTGCAACAGCAAAAAGAAGAATTAAAGGTACCATATCAAGGAACCATCATTGTGCTGATTGAATCACCTTTTTTCAAAAGGTAGTTGATGAGGTTATTATAATACTGGACTCCTTGGTAGTTTACTTTACCATTTCCATCTGCAAACGTTCACCATCACAATAAGGCTCCATATTGCTTTTTTATTTGTTTTCTTTTTTTTTTTAACTCATCCTAAATATTAGTCCTTGGATTTTTTTTTTTAAAAAAACCAGCATACTTGGAAAGATTCTGGACCAAGAGATGGAAAACCGGTAGGCATCCATGTTCAGTTTAGCCATGAGATCAATATCTTCCTGCAAGTAAAGACAGAAGTACTTTGAATCTGATTTGATTTGTCCCTGTAGTGAGTCCATAGCAATTCACAAAATTTTGAAGGTACAGCCTTTTCACCTCGTAACGATGGTATGCATCAACAGTGACATCCGCATTTGCATTTGCATCAATGATTCCTGCAACGTAAACACAAAAGCAGATCAAAGAAGCAAATACAAGAGCAAGAACACTGGTAATTTTTTCATGATATTTTTAAAATTTATATAGCAATAGATCGATAGGGCTTATGGATTATGGATGTAATGAAACTAAAATTGAAGCCTTATTACATTGTAAGACCCACAGGATCTGATTGACAGATATTATATTTTCATGAAAAATAAATACCAACTTCTAACATTATGCTTCTTACAATCTGAAACCAAAAACATATCATATAAGTTTTTTGCTGTAACATTATAACAATCTCAAATGGCTAACCACAGCATAAATAAAACACATGCTAATCACAGCATAAATAAAACACATGCAGCTGATCCTGACTCACACAACTTTGTCGAGTTGAATCCATGTTACACTATCAATTCTAAGAACCCTGAGTTCCATAACTTTGGTGAGTTGAATCCATCTTACATATTCAAATCTAAGAAGTTTGTTTATAGCACTTTTACTATCGGAATAACAGTTAAGAGATAGTAAGCTTTTGCATATAGTTTATTAGATACAATGTGATCTAAATAAAATTGTTTATGCATTACACCACAGCTGTGTTAAAACTTAATTTGCTTGACTAAAAGACCACCATGCTTAAATTTTGCTCTTTCAATTTCAGTTTCAGTTTTAAACAGGAGAAAAAGCTCCAGACTTATTATTGCACAGACCTGGGCGGCTAGCAAAAACGTCCCAAATGCTAGGACCTCTGCCGTAAGACTTAGCAGCTCCCTCTATCTGATAAGCAGAGCTTGCAGTCCCGAACATAAAACCCTTGGGGAAATTAGCTCTACTCAGCCCTCCTGTATTAGCATTACGCCTGGCTGTGGCATTCCACGTGAATGAATCCGCAGACCAAAAAAACAGAACAAAAACCAGCAACCCATACAACTTATCTATCATCAAATAGTCCGGACTCTGTTTTCAGAAACCAGAGAGCGAAGCTGTGATGGGGAGATTGTGCCTTCTCGACCTTATTTATATACACTACTAACACAATTTGGAGCAGAGTAGCAGCAGCACCTCACTGTTTGCATATTGTAATCAGATATCTCAAAGATGGTAAACACAATTGGATAACATAAGATAGAAACATAGTAAGCACCGATGCCGCCCGGCTGTTAATTAATTGTTGATCAACCATAATATGAGATCCTGTGATTCTGTCATAAAGAGAATCCCACCAAATACCAAATCGAGCATCTTGCAGATTGTAATCAGAAATCTCAAAGATAGTAAACACAATGGGATAAAATAAGATAGAAAGATCCTGTGATTCTTTCAAAAAGAGAATCCCACCAAATCAAGTAACAGTAATTTTGACTTTGCTAATTTTTGCAGTTTAGCGCTCGGCTTTTATGATCCAGGGATTGAAATGCACGGCAAACTCATCTTTCACCACGGAGGTTGTGGCTCCACTAGTGTTCGTTTACCTGTTTTCCGCATTTTTTTCGGTGAAAAAAGGTATAAATGAAAATTTCCCATCATGGAAAACTGGCAAAATTTTGATAACCTGTCAGTAATACCTGAATACCAAGGCAAAGGCATATATTATGTTTGAGTAACTATAAGCAGTACCAATGTAGGTAATCTTTTGGTGCTCTATGCTTGATAATTCTCCGGGAGTGAAATCACAAATTGCAGTCAAGATGAGAATAGAACAAAATTTATCAGTAGGTGTATTTCATTGTTTAGGTTTGCAAAAGAAGGTTAACTAGTTTCATATATGTTCATAGAGAAGTCTTAAATATTTTTCTCAATAGGCAAAAGTCTACGAGTGTTCATCAAATTCACAACCTAATCGAGGCTCGCCTTTTTCTTTTGGGTGCCTTAAGAGTGAAGTAACCTTGTATTAGAACAATCTTATGGTAATAATATGCTGCAAACCTGAGTTGTCTTTGTGCTAGAAGAAAAAAAGATGGTCAGCAAGTAGTCCCTACCCTCAACCATATGAATCACTAGCGTTCACTAAGCAATCCAATCAAGTTTTGTAAACTTTAGCTCTATAAGTGCACTTCATCTAGGCAATGAATCTAATGAACGTGATCGTTGTCTTTCCAATTCCACTTATGAGGTACAATGGTATGGTTAACTGTAACTAAGGCACATGATTTGTATTATTTTTATATTTTTATCTAATTCGCTTAAGTGTAAAAGTAAAGTAATTAAATGCTTAATTAATTTAATAACTAATTAATGCCTTAACTAATCCCAACATAAGCATCCATTCTTATCTACCATATACATCCTGAACACATTGCAATGCTATTGGATTACCAAGCGTAAGCACTACTGAGAATACCAAGCATTAATGTATGCTCAAGATGGTCATACTTATGTGCATTAATTATCCGTATTCAATTATTTAATTAAATACATTAAAGTAAAATGTATAAATAGTAAATGCATTAAGCAAATATTATGCTAAGTCCAAGTGTTGCAAGGTTTATTAAGAAAGCTTGTCTTTATTGCTGTTCACATTGAGGTGTCCAGGTACATCAATGCTAAAATAAAGATCTATACACTTCTCAATTCCCATTGCCCATTGTAGGCACTTAGAAAATATTCTAATTCTCAAATGAATAAACTGCAAAAGTTCAACTATGCTACTAAACAACAGATGTCATAAATGTGATAGGTACGCTCATTTATATAGGCAAGACTAAACATTGCATTGACGAGTATGCGTCGACAAGATCACATCAATGTACCCCTACAACCAATGACTCATCATAGCCCCACGACTAAATGAAAACTCTTCCTTGAGTAAACAAAAAGAGAAACAAGTTTTTTACTAAAATTTGGAAAGGTATGGGATTATTTACAAATTGACTGACTAGAACTGATGTTAAGTGTCCAAGTGTACAAATTTACAACTTTTACAAAAATTGGTGTTCATGAAAACAAAATTGAATACCATTACAAAATTTAACAAACCCCTCTGGTGGTTGAAGATGAGAAGAAAATCAGATGGTCCTAGGAGGTGGAGGCTCCTAAGGTGTTGAAGGACATTTCCCTACCTCTAGTGCACGTAACAGTTGTAGTTGAGGCAATGGCAATTGTGGTTGTCTTGTTGTAGCTGCAACTATTGGTGAAAGATGAAAAGCATTTAGCAATGCTTTCATCTTCTCCTCCTTACTTTGGGGATCATGCATGGTCCACACAGCATTACCAATGTGGGTCGGTATGAGAACATCCCACAAATAGGGCATTACAAGGAACAACTCCTTCACATTGATAAACTAGGTTGTGAATTGTTTGCATTCGATGTCAAACACCCTGACAGCATTTTGCAGCTCTTAGTAGTCATTCATTTACCTAGATAGGTTCTCAACTATTGATCGTTGATCCATGAATTATGCTCTAAAAACTTCAAGTTTAGCATTGGCAATTTCTAGCTTCTACTTTGTCTTCTTATGATGCTGAAACTCAACCTCGTATAATAGGTACGAGCTAGCCACCTACTTCTCCAAGTCTAACCTTGGCCTTACAATATTAGCATCGCCAAGTTTGCATAACGGAGGTTGGTGAGATCCATGTATTTCTTCATCTCCTCAATTTGTAGCTCCTTGTGGTAGATTTCTACTTTATTATACCTGTTCAATCCATCAAAGATGGACTGCCACACGTCACCTCCTTGTTGAAGCTACTAGAGAGCCTCATTCATTTTTTCTTTCGTTAATTGGATCTCTTTTTCATTGACCTCCTTAAGAAGGCCAACCTAGTCTCTATAATGGTTCTTAACCCTTTTGAACTTGAGGACCTCATTCCTTCAAGTGATGATCTCAATTGCCAATTTTTGGCAAAGAGCACAGAGCTCCTCCATCAAGAAATTTCAATTTTCTGCAACCAACCTCCTCATGTCCATGTTTACCTTGGAAAACTACTACTATTGTTGGTGCAAAAATTTTACCATTTGATCTTTCTGTCTTAACATTACGCAGGCAGTAATTCTCCTTAGTTAAAACAACATTGTCTTTGTGGACCTCTGATAAGTCCTCGATGTTGAAGGCTATGGCCTCTAAGAGGGATGCATCAAATATTGTCATCTCCTTGGCATTATTAGCCACATTAAGTTTCCTCTGAAGTTGTAGGAGAGTTTCATCTCTAGTTGTAGCTCGGTTGAGAATAGTGGGATCAACAAGGCAAGCTATCAATTCTATAACTTCTACAAACAATCATCAATTTCTGATGTGACTCTTTCAAGTTAGGCATTAGCAATGATGAGCTTGCTCCTTACCTCCAATAGTGTTAACTAGGTTGTGATGTTATCCAAAAGGCCAAAGACCTCTGGAAATAGTTGCCTGGTCTTGGCCAATTGGTTTAGCTCCTTCTTATGCTAAGTTGAGCTAAGCTTTTCACTTATTATGCTTGTGAATGTCTATACATTCCTTAGTGCGGTGATGTCTGGAATAGATGTCACAAGAGCATTGAGTACCTTAGCCACTCTATTAGCTAACACCTTGGCCATAGTCTCCTACCCTTGGTGCTACATCACCGAGACAATCATCCCTTCGCTTTCCACCAAATGCATTGAAAAAGTGGCAACGTTTCCAGAGATCTCTCGAAACTGTTGTTATCCTGGAAGGGACACTATCACTTCTCAAGTACTCAAATTTGAACACATGGACACTTGTATTCTTTGGATAGTAAACATTAGTCTAGTCTCCTCCAATCAGCTAATCATTTTGGTTACTTCATTCAAATGACTTAAAGTTGGTTGATAGACTAACAAATCACCACAACTCATTCCTACTTGTTGTTGCAGGAGTTTCTCATGGAGCTTGTGCATATGCTCAATGGCAATGCAAGTCTCCAGTGTTGTTTCATGAGTGGGTGGTGATGGTGGTTGTTGCTACTCCTCTTTTTGGATCTTGGAGGGGACCTTATCCTTTATCATCTTTTCCCAAGAGGTGGTAGGAGCATGACGAAGGGTGTTATTGGTGTAGCAGGAGATACATCCCCTTTTGCATAATTTGCAAATGAGGCATGGGAAGAGGAGTATCTTTCTCTCATGCTCATTTTCCTTAAAGCACTTATCTATCTCAAGATATATTAGCTATGGGATATTGACTAGAAATTTTCTGCTCAAAGCAACACATGCAAGGGCAAAGAAAGTTGTCATCTTGCTTAGCCTCACCATTGGATTGAGGTGGTAGGTCGCGATTTTGAAATATGCACATTTTGTCATTATGAGTGCACCGTACTCTTTACGGTTAACTCCATAGCACCACTAGATTCATTATTTCTTTACTTCTAGTTCTACCTAAGTTAAAATTTCTACCAATGTTTCCCCACTACCTGGCAACTTAAGGGCCTGTGAGATCACCTCCACTGAATAGGATGTGCAATTGTCCTTGATTTTCATGTTGGCATCAACTAGCATGTCATTCCAAAAGAGATAAGTCTCCCCCATATACCATTCCCCACTGGATGTAAGGATGGGCCACATGGGAGAGTTCTAAAGTTGGGTCTTGACATCTTCTAGAGCAAAGTCCAAGAAAAGACCAAAGTTCAGCTCTAGAAGAACCAAAGTTTGAAACTCCTTAAGCAAATTTGTTGTAGGCAAGCTTCTCTAAGGGTGACATCAAGGTTTGGTCTAGGTCTAGGCACCTCGTCTCGATGACATTTCTCTAGTGTAGCAGTGGGAATCTATCAAATAGATTCCACTTCAAATTCCTCTCAAAGAGGTCTCATTGCATGAGTTTCAGCTGCTTGTTCCTAGGATTGTTCCAACTACTAGCCTCTTCCTCCCCTAGGCTACTTGTCCCTTAGTTAGGATAGTCCTCCTTCCTGTAGAAGTTTACCTTTGGGTGCCATCTGTAATCACAACATGACCAAGGATTAGCATTTGGTGTATAACATGTAACATTTTGGTACCTTGTCTCTTTGTGTTTGTTACACTGGCTAAGTGGTGATAATGGTAGATTGATTATTTTAATATTATTTTATTTAGATGACTACTAGAGTTCATTGGAAAGGTGTAACTCTCATGAATTTATGATTTTAATATTATTCTATTAAGTAAACCTTGTGGGAGTTAGAAAATTTTTGGAAAAAAAATCATCAAAAACCTAAGGTTTGTGACCCCCATGACATAAAGCTCACCTCCAGTAGTTGCAAGATTGAAGAACAAGGTTAATCGAACAAGCAGGTCAAAAGTTATGGGATCTGGGCTCTCAAAATGGCAAAAAATCCTTTCTTGTTTTATCGTAAATGAAAAAAATTTCGCTGAGTGTTCACATATATATAGATTTTTTGTGCTATATTAATGGGGTTCCATCAATGGGATCACATTGACACATTAGGTTGCATCGATAGGGTTCCATCAACATGGTTACATTGAAACATCAGGCTGCATCGACGAGGTCATGTTGATACATCAGGCTACATCAACGGGGTTCCATCAACATAGCTAAAAAGTAAAATTTTCATTTTCAAAAACTAAGTAAAACCAATGAGCTTTTGCATAAAATTAGAGTCCAAAGGAAACCAAAAAATCCTAGAACATGATGAAATTTCTGAAGAGGGCTAGATAATTCACAAAAAAAAGGAGATTTAGCTTGGAGAATTTTAATGAAGGAGTTCACAACTAGATGTAATTAGCATGGAGTACGAAAGGTTTGAATGCAAAAATGCTTAAGGGATGAGGGACTTAACCAATCCAACCAAGGAGTATGTAAGTGGATCCTTCCCATAGCAAGCTCATGCCTTTAATGCCCTTGCATGCCCTCAAACCAAGGATCCTGTGGACCCCATGGATGATTAATGGTTGTGGTAGTTAAGGACCAAATCACCAAAGAAACCATTGGAAAACTTTGACCTTATCAAACTAAGACATTGAAACAAACATGAGAAAAGGTAGTGAGGTGAGTGATGGATAGCATATGTGGATGAGAGAGAAAGTGAAATGAAGTCTCATATTGTGGGCACATGAAGTCTCTTATGGATTTTTTGGTTAATAAGACCTGATAGTGCCCAATCATAGTCTAAATTAAGACCAACCATTTCCAATGACTTCACATTAACACTCTTAGATCATTCTACCCTCCTAAGGCACAAGAATATCCCCACAAATCAATCACCATTCCAAAAAAAGAAGAAAAGAGAAGTAGAAAGTTATATAAGCCTTAGTTAGAGGGGATCTTCAAGCATGGGTAACATGTCTTTCTAGTCTCATAACCAATGCTTGTAGCCCATTATTGATTCTAAGGGATGTGCTTTGAATTCCCATTATTATTTGTTTTTTGTTTTTGTTTTTTAAGTTTTTTAAATGGAAACCACACCATGCAAAGACTTAGCTTCTTGTTATTGGTCAACATAGGAATGGCAAAGGACCCGTGAAAATACTAATGCATCCTAAAAGGTAGGCAAGTACAAAAAGTGTCAAATCCCTTTAAAGTCACACCCTTGTCTATCCATTTGATCCATCCCCAATTTGAAAACTACCAAGGTCACAAGTTCATTAAAAGTTTCATTTTAATAAGGGACGAAATATTTCCAAAACAAGGAAATACCATAGAGTTTTGTGAATCAGTGGTTCATGTGGACTCACTACTTGTTATCATGAAAAGAAACCATGTCTTAATTATCAGTACCAAAATTCAAAGATTGAATCTAGACATTAGCAATCAGCTATCATTATAGTACAAACCACCATCAATTAGCAACTATAGTTGCACCAAGTACTAGTCGTAATAAAGAAACAAAAACATAAGAAAAATACAAACCAAAAAAAGTAAAACATAAAAGAAATTGTAAAATATTTAAGGAAAAGAAAATGTACAAAGAACAGTGTAAAAAAATGGTGAAAAATAGAAAAAATGAAAAATTGATAAGCCACTTTGATTAATTCAACATGGATAACCATCTCCCCCACGACTAAGTTGGAAGAAGGAGATCTAAAAGATTGAGCATGCTTGTCCATCTGTTGAGTGTAGGCAACCATTTGGGATGCGACCGTCAACGAGTGCCCTCGAATAGGATTTAGGTGCTTGCTAGTCTCTGGCAACACCAAGGCCCAGATACCTCCAAATAGACTCAGTAGTTAATGTGAGTATGTGTGTGTGCTGTTATGGTGTGCTGTTATGAAAAATGAAACGATTAGGTTGTGTGTAAAACTATAAATGACTTATCTTAAAGAGATTCAGCCAACTTTGCAAAGTATTGTGAGTTGTTGAGAGTTCCTATTTTGTTCAATTGCATAGTCTATGCGGTCCTTATAATACCTACTTGTAACAAATAAAGTTTTGCAAAAACATTTGAGCACAAATTTGCGAATCTATTTCTAATTTTCCCTAAAGAAAGAGATAGTTCCACAAGAAAACTAGAAATNGAATTGTTCAAACTTCCAAGGCTCAAATAAGCAATTTCTTCAAGACAATCCTACTATGCTACCCAAAAACAAATTGCTGTGTAAACTATCACGTACCAGACTCTATTTTGGCTAGATAATGGATGTCAACAATTGCATTTAACAGAACCTTCAAAAGACTTGATAATTTATGATTGAAATACCACGGAGATTCACTTTAAAGATAAAAGAAGCTATTCTGGTTCTATCAAAATACCAAAGATTTCAATGGCTATAACTTGCCCAAATAAGTTAGGAAGTTATAACTTATACATAAAGTTAGGAGAAAATCATGCTAACATTGGCATGTCTTTTTGGTAATTTAAAATTAGCTACAATTATCATGGAATTTTACTTAACTATATTTTCCATAGGAATAAAAGGGATACTAACCAAATGTCCCCTTTATATAGGACGTTACACAAATATCCCCAAAAATTTCTTTTCTCTTTTTCAATGCAATATTGTCAAAGTATATTTAACACTATGCATGTCTTACTTAATTAATTTTAATTTAATTTAATTTTCTATTAACGGTCGATTTCCAGGGTTCCGTGCATGGAAATTATTAGGATGATGACAAAACGGTTGATTTGGATCGTTCCTCACATGATGATTCAGCGTATTTTGCTTCTCGAGCTGCTCTCTGGCGTAGGTGTGAGGAGGTTGTGATTAATTCCATTGTTTTCCATCATCTGAGCCAGAAAGAGTACATGATCACGATGAAATGGATGGGATGGTTGCTGCAGAGGAGTCCAGAGGATCTATTTTTGGTTTCCATGCTTGGCCATGTCCAGCTGCAGCTTGGCGACCTCAAAGTGGAGGGCGAGATCTTTGGCCGTGTTGAAACCCTAGCAGCCGGCAATGACGCAGTTGAGATCAAGAATTTGGTTTGCCGGAACCGAGCGTTGGAGAAGGATCCCGCCGATGTTATTGCCATGAACAATAAGGTGCTTTGCTTGATGTATTCGAGGGATCCATAATTTGCAACACTTTCTGCTGTGAAACCCTACTCACAAGGCATCGTTGATGTAGAGCTTACAGTGGTTCTGTCCTCCATTTCTCTATCCCTCTTTTCTTGAATTTCTTACATTATTTTAAACAACGTAGATAATAGCAAAACAAGCAGTTGCAGCTGCATCTGACATATGGAACAATGTCGTCTCCATTTTCCCTAACAACACCATCGAAATAGCAGGCGTCGATACTGGCATCAGCTCTGGCTTGATCTAGCCAATGGAGGTCACGTGTTGATGCTACCCTCATCTTCTTGACACGGTAGGAGTGGGATATCTGGAACATTCTGCATAGTGCTCTTACTTGCCACCATCTGACACCAAATGTTGTACATACCGCAAATCGCTGGTGTCATTGTTGCGGTTGACGCAGATCTTCCAGGGATGTCAACAATGAGGTCGCGGCAGCGATGCATCCTACGGTAGAGCGGCTATAGGAGCCGAGCCAACCGAAGGTTGAAAGACCTTGCTGAGTAGGAGTGATTTTGGCATCAACAATTTCAATTTCAAATATGTCACAGATAAACATTCATCATAATTCCAGCTCCCACCAGAATGGTAGTAGTTAATGGTGCAGGCTTCCCTGGTTGAGCATAGAACCAGCAACGCTGCCACTGGATGCAAACGCGTTGTTTCTTTCACGATCCCCACAAGGAAGGGTACATTCGGGATATCCGATTCCATCAATTGTGACCTACTACTGAATCAAGTTCCTCTTTGGCTCGTTCCATTGATGCAGGGCTACGAAGAAGCTCTATGAGCCCCCATTACATGAGAGTTATAGAGCTTTCGGTTCTGCCGGCGATGATTTCCTACGTGTACGCCTTTACTCTTGTCCAGCTGAGGCCAATTTGTGGATCGTCCACCAGTTGTAGGAGAACATACACCAGATCTTGAGAGATGTACTTTTCTGTGCTCTGCATATGCTTCCAATGTTCATCTATTACCTCGCCCATGCATACGTTCAGCTTCTTACTCACCCTTTTCATGTGGCAGACATAACCCTAAAAATCAAACGACCCAAGCACGGGAATAAAATCACCAAGATTCAACACACCATTAAGCACAAACAGCTCCTAGATCATCTCCCAAAACTCCTGCAGCCCAATCCTGTGACCAGCCTTCTCATCCAAGTACCTCTTCCCGAAAACCGTGCAACTGATAATATTATTGCGTCTAACCTCCTCAACTCTGATATTCGCCAACACCTCCAAACCTCTTCACACCAAAGAGCTCTGTCCAGCAAATGACAGCTCCCTCTTTGCTCTTTCACATCCTATCTCAGCCTTCTGAGAGATTTGGAGTTGAGCGTGAGCAATTTTAGTGGAAAAATAGTAGCAATTGAGTTTACAAGTTTACATCACATGGAATTTCTATTTTTACTTCAATTTCTTGTATTTTCTCATTCGCATCTTTAATGCAATTTTCATCTCTTTTTCCTTTGAAGGTTGTGATTGCCTCCTTTGGATTTTGAAAATCAGTTTTCTTCCTTTTACTCTTTGAAATTTGAATTCTTCAAATGTCTTTTTCACAGTATCACATAACATTATTGTGCTCTAAAAATTTGAGTCATAACTATCCATGGTTAAAAGAAATAAATATCATCAAAGATTTTTGGACTTGCTAGAAAACTCTTCATCTTGTTATGATATTCCAAGGATACCACCCTACACTCTAATACAATCATGTTATTTCTCTTAAGAAGTTTGAAAAGATTTTTTTTTTTTTTTTACTTGCAGATTTTATCATGCCAACCTATTCCATGAAATGGCCAAAATGTGCCAACATTGAGGTGTTTGGATCATTGGCTCTTTTGGATTCTCAAAAAGGTTTTAACTATTGTGTGTTGACTAGCAGCTTCTTGTTTGGGCTTTTAGGTTTGTAAATTAACATGGCCTAAGAGGAAAAGGTTTCATAAATAATATAAGGTCCCTTCCATAATTTTTGGAATTTAGTTTGTTGTGGCACATGTGTGGGATTCCAATATAAGACCTTATCTTCTAGTTGAAATTTCACTTTCCTAATGCTAAGGTCATGGCATTGTTTATTAAATGCCTTGTGCACTTTGTTTAATGAAAGGGCCACTAGTCAGTTCTCATCTAGCATGTTGAGATTTATTAACCTTTCTTTTTATGCTAGGCTCAGGTCAAGGAAAAGGTCACAGGCCATTGAAAGTATACAAATCTCTGCTTGGATGGAAAGAATTGGTAATTTTCCATACACAAGCTCATAGGCAGCCAATAGGAAGTTTCCAAGTGGAGCGATAGGCCCAAAAGGAATCATTGAGTTTTGTCCTCCAATCCCTCATACATTTACTAAATGTTCTTGTTAGTATTTTTGTGATCTCCCTATTAGTAACCTCAGCTTGACTATTATCTTGGGGATGGTAAGGTATTATTAGTTTACGTTTAACCCCCAAGCACTGCATGAGCTTTCGAAAAGTAGTGGCTATAAAATAAGTTCCATTATCAGAGATAAGTGCATGTGGCACCCCCAACCCTATTTACAACATGTTATTATACAAAACAAGTAGCTGTAGAAAATGTGTAATCGGTGACAACTACAACTTCCACCCATTTGGTGCTATAGTTAACAGCTACTATGATGTACGTCTTCCCATTGGACATGGGAGTGATGGATCCCATGAAATCAATGCCCTAAATATCGAAGGGCTCCTATGGTTGGATCCACTATTGAGGCCCCTCCATATGAGTGGTCATCCCACCATCATGTTGATAACGATGACATGAGTGGACAAAGTGGTGTACATCCCTAAAAAGTGTTGGCAATTAATACCCTACCATGAGGATTTTAATGAACATTCATCTTCCAGCATAATGGCCTTTAGAAAGACCCTCATGAGCATCCTAGAGAATGCATAGTTTATAATCATCAAGAATGCACAATCAAACTAGGCCATTAACGCACATCTTGTAAAGGTACTCGTTAATTTCCATGAAGCGTTTTTCCTAGTGAAGAAAATGTTGTTTCTTCTTGTTGTCCCACTCCTATGGCATTTCCTTAGTAAGAAAGTAGGTAAAGATGCCATCATACCAGTTACTTTCCTTGGATGCTTATTTAGTTACAACTTTAGCAAATAGGAGTTCATCAAGAAATTAATTAGAAAGTGCACTTTCCTCCTCTTTGTTATCCCATCTTAACTGAGACAAGTGATTAGCGACACATTCTTGGTCCCCTTTCTATCTACCATGGTTAGATCAAACTCTTGCAAGATCACCAATCACTGTATGACACAAGGGCTCACCATTGGTTTATTCATCTAGAATCGAATTGCACTATGGTTTATGTGCACAAATACCTTGTACCCTAGTACATAGTGCTAGAATTTTTCTAAGACATACACCATTACCATTAGCTTTTTCTTAGTTGTGATGTAATTTAGCTGTGCACCCACAATGCTTCTACTTGTATAGTGGATGTAGTAAGGATGTTTTTGAATATCCAACTATGTGAGCATGACTCCCAAGGCATAATTGGATGCATCTATCATAATGTGAAAGGGTCTGGACCAATCAGGTGCTTGTAGAATTAGAGTTTTCATGAGCTTCTACTTGAGCTATTTGAATTCATGCTCGCATTACTTGGTCTAAAAAAATGGAGCATTCTTTTTTGTTAACTCCACCCATGATTTGGCAATCTTAGAGAAATTCTCAATGAAGCACTAGTAGTAGCCAATGTAGCAAAGGAATGACCTCACATCTTTAATTGTTTTAGGTTATCTAGTAATTCCTTGGATGACCCTTATTTTCTTTTAGTATCCACCTCAATCCCTTTCTATAAAATTCTATGCCCTAACACAATGCCCTTCTAGACCATCAAGTGGCTTTTTTACTAGTTAAGCCTAAGGTTTATCTCCATGCATCTTTTCAGCACTTACTCAAGATGGTTCAAGGCTTGCTCAAATATAGTCCCATAAGTCAAGAAGTCATCCATGAATACTTTCACCCTGCTACGAATTTACTAGTGGAAAATGCTTAGGACAAGGCATTAGAATGTGGCAGGGGCATTACATAGGCTACACAACATCTATCTATATGCAAAAGTTCCCTAGGAACTCATGAATGTGGTTTTGGCTTGACCTTCGAGTGCAATCTAGATTTTGTTATAGTCACTATAACCATCTAAAAAGCTATAATAGCAATGCCCAGAAATGGTGTCCAACACCTAGTCCAAAAATGACAACAAAAAATGGTCCTTGTATGTTGCCATATTCAACAGCCTAAAATCGATGTAGACCCTCCATTTTCCACCTTTCTTTGACACTATCATGAGTTGGCTAACCCACTCGCTATCTGCAATTAGGTAGATAAACCTCTCTTTAAGGAGTTGTTTAATCTCCTCTTTGATAATTTGCTTAAGTTTGGGGTTCAACTACCACTATAGCTACCTCTTTGGCTTAATGAAGGCATCTATGTAGCTGTGGTACTGGCATGTCTATGGATCAATTCCAATCAGCTCATGATATGACCAAGCAAATGCTATTGGCCATTTGTTGACCACCTCCAACAACTTCACTTTCTGCATAGGAGAGATATTGGCATTGATAATGACCAGCTTACCATTTTTCAAAAAAGCATATTCCATGTTGGTTGATAGAGTTTTCAACTCAAGGTGCTTCCATTTAAAGCTATCAGGGATTTTCAAATCTTCCCAATTAGTTTCATCAAGTTCATTGGAGAGTTGGTGATGAACTTGCTCTATTCTATCCATGCCTTCTACATAGGCACTTGTTAGGCTCTCAATTGATTTCATGCATACGATTGAACTATTTTTTTTCTTCACTTGTCAGCCACTGGGTGTCCTCCTATTTTATGGCTATTGCGTATAGGTACCTTTACACTTCTATGACATATGCACACTACTTACATGCTGTAAGTATTGTACTTTTAATGGTCCATAATTTCTACATGTAATGACACCCTATGTCACTATACATCATGCATGGAACATGCTTCCTCTCTATTTTTTCAAAGTCATTTTTCTTGAAAATTTCTAAGGATGGGTCTCTCATTCCCAACTGTGCATCAATTGTACTTAGCAATGTCCTTCCCATGATGATTAGCAAGTCCCCCTTACAGTTTTCCACACGAATCACTAGGAAGTCAGTAAGATAAGACCACCCATAGATGATGGTCATAATGTCCTCCACCAATCCCAAGGGAATGATGATGGATTGATCTTCTAACTCAAGATAAATGTTGCTCTTCCTAAGAGGAGGCAAGTTCTAGGCTTCGCACATTTCATGCAAGAACAAATTGACATTGAAACATGAGTTTAAAAGAGCCTCACATGGATCATTCCCAATAATTTGCAATTAAATGAGGAGACTCCTAGGATTAGTTATCTTCCTCAAAAGATGGCCAAGCTTTATCCAATCAATAACCATGTGGATCAACATTACAATGTGCACTCTGGAAGGCATTTGATTCAAAGGGATCTTGAAAGATGTTACAAAGCAAGAAGGAGAAGCAAGGTCAATAGCCACATGTGTCTGTGAGGGCTTAGTAGGACTATTGGTTTGAAAATAGGGTCTTTTATGAGGCTTAGTGTTTACAACACTTGACTGGGAAGCCAACTGTAATTTAACAACTCTTGTGGTATTTCTTTGGTACAGATGAGCTAGAATTTTGCTATGCATGAATGGAGTGGGTGGCAACTAAGTTGATGGTGCAGATATAGGTGCAGAAGGATGAGTGTAATATGGAAACGAAGACTCCCCTCTTGGAGATTGTGCTCTATAATATGCAAGAGGGTAGTAGTGTTGGAAAGAGGCATGACTAGAAGAGTCATGTGAAGAAATGGGCTGCTAAATGTAGTACCTGTATGGATCTAGATAATGGTAAGGGTACTGCTACCTTGGTGGTGGCATCCCCCACATTGGTGGATATAGCCACTAGTAGTATTGCTCCTGAGGTTGAGGTGGAGCTCCACTCAGATAATAAGCTTTTTGATAAACCTACTTGTAGTTGCCTTGAGAATATGATAACCTCCTGGGTACTTACCATTTTCCAATCTAGGATTCAAAGTGTACACCCTAGATTCCTACAAGTGTGACACAATTGGACAACATCCCTTAGGATGTTCATATTGGTAGATGTCACATCCACCATCATCATCTAATTTAGAATCTACAACCTTTTCCACTATAGTAACTTTTCCCTTACCCTTTTGATGGGCACATTCAGGTTCCTTCCTTCTCCTTTGATCATGATCACTACTACTTTGCTACTTGGTTTCCTCTGTAATTCTTAGAGCAGTTTGGAATTTTTCATCAAGAGAATCCCATACTTTATCTAGCTTGACCAATATTTCATAAATATATTTTTTTATCAATAAGGTATTTCATTGCACCACTTCATCAAGTGGTGCCTCCTCCTCATTGTCACAAAATTAGACCTCCCCTTTATCAATGGAAGGATCCTAGTTGTACTCCTCTATACTTTCCCTTTTCCTTAGCTCACTTTCTTCTCTTACCACCTTCTTAATCAACCTTTGGATCTGATGAACCCATAGCTCTGAAAGTCTCCCTTGGGCATAGACCCCAAGAGTTCTCCTCATTTCTGTTCAAAGCCCATCTATGAAATGTCAAAGCTTCTTCTTTGAGAAAATCCATGGCCTAGGCATCAATGCAACATAGAGTAATATGTACCCATGGCGGCATCCAAGGATTCATGAGTTTTCTATTTCCATTTTTGGATCTGCTTCCTCAAGTTAGACACTTGGGAGTACGTCTATGATTGTCATTAAAGAGTTCCAGCATCGTACTCTATCATCAAATGGATTCCAGTCCCAAATATTAGTACCAACTTTTAGCTTCTTTAATCAATGTCCATGGGAATAGCTTTAATTTTTGTCATTTATTCTCAATGTTCTGTAAGGCACATGCATCATGAAAGGCTTCAAGATGGTTTTGTGGATCAAAATTGTATCCCCCTTCAAACTTAGGGATATTATTCATGTCCAACCATTTAATCTGGCTATCTTTCACATGCTTTATTGGAATCCTTACAACCTCTACAATGTTTAGCATGTTTTTTTTTGCAAGCATATGCTCATCATAATCATAGCATTCTCTGTGGCCATGATGTCTATGATGCCCTCTACTGTACCTTCTTTCTCTATGGTGGGCCTCCCTTGATTACCCATGCCCCTAGTCTCTACTTGTTCAGTGGAATTTATGGTCATCTCCATCCCACCAATTACCTTCATCATAGTCTCTATTCCTTCTATGGCTTCAGTTTGAGTTGGAGGAGGAAGATGATGAGGATGATGAAGATAAAGAGGAAGGAGAGTCACCACCAAAGCAATGTCTGCTACCCCCTCTTTGTTGGTCATGGTCACAATCACCGTGTTTATCTTTGTCGTGGTGCTTATCACTACTCCTGCCTTGACTTCCTCCTTTGGAATCCCCATGGTCATGGGACCCATTCTTCCCCTAATCAACGTTATCTACAATGAAGTGTAGACATTAGTTAAGGGCCTTCTCATCGAGAAGGGGAGAAGAGTCTATGTATTGGGAACAGCCTAAGAAGAGGTCTTTCCCTTCTTTTTGGCCCAATAGAAACAAAGGATTAGTAAACCATTTCTTCTTTGAAGATTCATAATGAGTTTCCATTTGCCAATCCTTCTTCTATTATGCCTTTATGGGATGATAATCCCAATAGGCATGATCTTGAACTTCATATTCAGCATTGAGCCCTATGATGTCCAATCTCATGAAATTTTGAAAAAGCATTGTAGGAACTGAGAAATTGGGTAGAAACGTGATGTTGCCCTCCATGTCCCTCTACCGCATCTATTCATCCCCATTTAGGATGAAGGTAAAGTCCAAAGTGTAAGCATCTGAATGTGTGTAGACCACTGTGCATTATTGGGGCATGGGTGGTTTTGGACCTTCATGCCTTGGATTGGAATTACTCTTGAACAATTGCAGAGGATCTACCCTATAAGAAGAAGCCATGTTAATACATAGAAAACAATGTGCTTTTTGGTATTCTTTGTTTTTTTAATGATTTTTACTTTAGGATTCATTACAATGTCATTGGATGATTTCACTAACTAAATAGATAGTACATGCAACTAACTAAAGTCCCTGGCAATGGTGCAAATGATGAGTAGCAAGTAGTCCTTACATCCAACTATACGAATCACTAGCATTCAATAAGCGATCTAGTCAAATTTCATAGACTTTAGCTCCCTAAGTATACTTTATCTAGGTAGTGAATCTAATGGACTTGATCATTGTCTTCGTAGTTCTAGTTGTGAGGTACAATGGTATGGTTAAGTGTAATTGAGGCACATGATTTGTATCATTTTTATATTTTTATCTAATTTTCTTAAGTGTAAAAATAAAGTAACTAAATTCTTAATTAATCTAATGACTAATTAATGCCTTAACTAATCCTAACATAATCATTTGTTCCCATCTATAGTACACATCCTAAACACGTTGCAACACTACTAGGTTACTAAGCATAAGCACTACTACGATTACCAAGCATTAATGTATACTTAAGATAGTTGTACTTATGTGCATTAATTATCCATATTCAATTAATTAATTAAATTCATTAAAGTAAATTGCATGAACAATAAATTCATTAAGTAAATATTATGCTAAGTCCAAATGCTACAAGGTTTATTAATAAAGCTCATCATTATTGTTGTCCACACTGAGGTGTCTAGGTACATCAGTGCTCGAATAAAGATCTGTACACTTCTCAATTCCAACTATAGGCACTTAAAAAATATTCTAACTCCCAAATGAACAAAATGTAAGTGTTTAGCTATGCTACTAAATAATAAGTGCCATAAATGTCGTAGGTATGTGCATTTAATAAGCAAGACTAAACATTGCATCAACGTGTATGCGTCAACACATCAAACCATGCATCAATAGGTACCCATCGACACAATCATGTCGAAGTATCCCCATAATCAATGACTCATCAAAAGATAAAATAAAATGCATAGTACTCAATCTAATAAAAAAATGTTGCTAAACGCTTATTTGAACCCTTACTTCCTACAACTTTCTTTATTGTTTGCTTAGCTCTAATTTGGCCCTATAATCTCAAAATAACTATTCAAATTTGAAAAGATAGAAAATAATCTATGAAATCTAAATTTGTGGATGGAAGTAAAGTGCATTGATTTAAATGACTGACAACTCCACGAAAGAGCAACAACTAGTATAGTGACTATGATGGCCATTCCTAAAAATAAGGATAAAAATAAAAAAGAATGGAAATCTAATGAAGCAAAGAAGAGGCATGTAAAACCTTATCACTGAGTGTCCACCACTGAAAGAGCATCTATCTATCCATGAAATTTCAAACAATTAATAACTCTTCTTTCATGTGAATCGAGTTCAAACTATAATGGTAACAACAAAGGAAGACTCAAATTATGGAGGGAGGTCATGGATCTAACATAGAGTTCATTCAAGGCATCACTCATCATCATCATTATTGGTGTAGAAGTTTCTTTCGAATAACAGACACATCTTTTGAGTAGTCTTATAACCAAAAAAATAGCTAGCGATTCTATCTATACACTTGGAAATCTTGAAATTTTATTGAATTCCATGTGATGGAGCTAACCTAGTAGTTGTTAGGAACACTATTGAAAGTGAAATTCTATTATATTCCTAGACACTTTTTAAATTTATTAGATAGGAGAAATATAAATATACTGGGTAGAGTTTAGAAAGATGTTAATAAGAAAATTAGTAAGTCTTGTTAGTAAGATATCAATCAAACTTATAATTATGATTTTTCATCCATGTTTAATGTGCTAAAATGTAAGGACATGATAGGAAAATAGGACATCCATTTTCATTTCTCTTTATTTTACACAATCGGCATATTGGTTTTAGCCTAGAATTATGAGTCATCTACATCATCATCTTACCACTAAGTAACATCTCATTGCTAATCAAATAATTAAAAATAATAGGATGATACTACTAATATTCTTATTATGTTTACCTAATTATAACCACTTCATTAACTATAACAATTAGCTAAGAATTCTCAAAAGAGTTTTCCAATAAACTAGAGAGACTCCAATTAAGTATGTTATGCTCACCTTGAGTTCTTTAAAAAGGTAAAATAAAATAATACATTTTTTTAAAATAAATGGTTTTCAAATCCTTTGGAGTGATAGTGATGTGCTTATTTATCAAGTTGTAAGACTAGTTTTGAGCCTACAGGTAGCCACTCAAAAACAGGTTACACCTTTGCTTATCTAATAACCCTTTAATACCCCTTTGAGATCCTACCTTGTTAGGATAAGCATTAAGCATTTGATTGATGACCCTTTTAATTCTTCAAAGTTAGAGAAAGATTTAATGAGGAAAAATAATAAACATAATACAATTATTTCTAGTATTTGTAATATTTATACACTATACTTTCTTTGATAGGGGCCACCATCATTTGGAGTGATGGTCATGTGCTTATTTCTTAAGTGGGAATATGTTGACTTGAACCTCAGAACAACCACTCGAAGAGGTTAGGCTTTCACTCATCTACCTACCCTCCAAGATCCTACTTAGCAGGGCAAACACTAAGGCTCAAGATGATAATGATTCTTTTGATCCTTTTCTATAAATTAGATGCTAGAAATTTTTCTTACATCTAGGAAATCATATATGATTTATTGAATGGTTACAAAATCTCAATACATTTTTAAAGAAAGTTGAAAACATAATTAATATAATGCCCCAAGGCGATAGGATCAATTTCAAAGAAAAAATCAAGTTAATATTATAATTTATTTGAATATAAGCCAAAGTTGAGTAAAATATAAAAAAATATGTTCTTCTTACTCGATGCTTTGTTTGCACAATCGGCAGAAATGCTCTTCTCTTGGTAAATTGATCCAGCCTATCTCAACAAGGAGATAATGAAAGCTCATTCTTACTCTAGCAATTTGATTTCTTAAATAAATAGGAATAATTGATAATAAATACTTTTGAGTGCTAGATAACAAATCTCATTTAACAAAGTGTAAATAAAAAAGCTTCTTACCTAATGTGTTCAACCAAATTTTAGCTAAGAATTTTTCTTTTACATTCTCCTAGAAGAGCCTTATGTTTAATAGAAGATCATCCATTACAATAATCCATGAATAAAGTCATTATTGTTCTTAATGCAACCATTCATTTTCTTGTATTGCATTTAATATCTCCATAGCATAATTGACTTTCTCTATGTGACTTTAGCCTTTGGGTATAAGCAATAAATTGACAAAGAGCTTTAACTTCAAAAGGAGGCAAATCTACTTCTAGAAGCTAGATGTCATAAGAAGTTTGCATTTTTACTTGAAATTCATATACAAGAAACTGTTTTTGAACATGCTCTAATTTTTTTTTCAATTATGTATGGAAAGAGAAGGTTCCCATATAATAATACAAGTTAAACAAGACTATGGAAAGCTTTTCTTCTGATCTCCTATACTAAAATATGTTTCATATTATAATTATTTCTTAGAGAAAATGAGATCACATTCCACTCAAAATGCTCTAAGTAATAAAGATATTCTAACTATAATTATTGATAAATTCAACTTCCAAATAGTTATAAGATTTACAAATGTCAAGTATTTTTTCTCAAAAAAAATTGTAATTTTTATTTCTAGTATCACAAATTATAATTTTAGTTGTATCAATATTTACTTTTATACTAAAATGGTTGTAACAGTCATGGAGGATTTGAAAAATGTAATTTGATCCTATAGCTGATTTTGCAATTAAGGCCACATCATCTGCAAAGAGGAACTAGTTAAAAAATAATCCATTCACTAGCATAACATGATTAGAGGCATTTGCATCCATTCCTCTAGTTCATCTATAAATATGCCAACAAGGGTAAGGGACCAAGGACAATCTTGTTACTAAGTAGTTAATAATTATCCTTTTTGTAATTAGATTTATCTTCAATAAGAGTATTAACTATCTCATATATACTTTTGGTAACAAAAAGAAGTTCACATGGAATGTTGATCGTATCCAATCTCTTCCAAAGTTTATCTTAAGCAACAAAATCATAAGCCTTGGAAAAATCATTAAAATAGATAAAGGTCTTGTGGTTGGAAATTTTTTTTCTCTCCACATAATAATGCAAAGTTATTAAATGGTCTACAATGGAATGATTCCTCTTAAAGCTTACTTGCTACTAAATACAAAGACCTTGCATTTTTACCCACAATCAAATTTTATTCTTAAAAATAATGCCCAACAACTTCATGAGTACTAAATTAATTATAATTAACTAAAATTATTAATGTCTATACTATCTCCCTTCTTGAAAAGAAAGATTGATGAACTAGAATCCAAAGAGTGATCCAAACCATGTCAAAGTCCTTTATTAAGAAGGTTGCAATTTGCTTTCAACACCAATGGACTATCCTATTTAAGGAGCTTTGTATATATTCCATTGATAGCAATACCTTTCCCAAAAGATAATCTTTGAATTTCTTATTTGATATCATCAAGGGTTCATTGAAGAATGTTAGAATTATCTTCCATAGTTGATGAAGCCTCTTGATAAAAAAGGTTATTGATAAAAGTGTGAATAGTAGAAAAGGAAAATTTTCAATCATTTTTATTTATGTCTTGAAAGAAATTCCAAAAGCTTTTTGAATTAGATTTGAACTCACTAACCATTCTTTCCTCCTCTTCTTTAACAAACTCCCTCTTTTTAAAACAAATAAGCTTTCTGTACTTCTTTAGCATTGAAACATCTTAATTTAAAGTTAAAATATTGTTATGAGCTATCAAATAATCACCTAATTTGCACCTAAGCAACTATAAGCAAAAAGAATATTAGTAAAATCTAGCTTACTATCATTGACTACCAATATATCTGCCACTTGTTTTTAGAAATCTTGATAAAGTCATCTATGAGGTGATGAGTGTTACATTTCTTATACTGAATATGATGAATTGAAGTAACAATAGTAACTTTAAGATAATGATGAGGAGATTTTAAAATTTTTTTTCCTACTTGAAAGTTTTTCATTACATCTATATTATCATAAATAGACAAGAGAAGATAAATTTAAGAGTTATCTTGGTGTGCAATAAAGGTAAAATGAAAGGAGGAAATATGCTAATGTCATTAAGAATTAAAAATTGAAAGAAACAACCTCATGCTAAGAAATGAATACCTCTCTTTTGTAATATGATCAACAAATAATATTTTATAAACTAAATTCCAAATACATAAGCATTAAAATCCCCATAAAGAAAATCTTTACCAAGCTTAGAGAATTCTATAATTTCTTGGTTTATTACAAAAAAGTTGATCTTGTGAAAGATCAACAAAATTGTAAATAATAGAATCCAGTGAAGCAAAATAAAAAATAAATATAAATTATCAATAAAATGCCTCAAACTTTAATCTACCAATACTATTCATTATCATCAACTTTGTACACCTTAATGAAATGATCTCTAAACTCTTTAATTAAACAAGCAATACGACCAAAAGGTGTACCCCTAATATTGAAAAACTTATTTCTACAGAATTGATATGAAACCCTAGAATAAGGATAGTTAAAAAAGATTTCTTTCTAAGATTCTACAAAACAAACAAATTAGAATGATTGAAGAAATGAATCGAATCTAAAGTAGTAACTTTATTAGCAATGAACCTTCAACATTAAGGAAACTACATGTAATAGAGGAAAATCCCTATTTTGAGAATTTTTCCCTCTTTTTGATGACTGTAACATATTTAGAGTTCAAGTAAGTAAATTTAACTTCAACATGAGCTTGTTTAACTTTCTACCATTCTTCCTTTTTTTTTCTTATCTAATTTGTGGTCATGTTCTCATTAATTTAAATCTATTTTTCTTTTACGATACTATGTTGTTCAAAATGTTATCTCTTCTACCTCAATCAAGAAACTTTCTTGAATATTAGTTGCATCATTAAGCTTAGTATTAAGTCCTTAATAGTTAATCTTTTATCTCTACTGGTAGCTTCTTTATTATTCTTATGTTTCTAATAGTTGTTACATTATTGATGAGAAGCGAGTATCCCCTACGTCCAACCATATGAATCATAAGTGTTTGCCAGTGATCCAATCAAATTCCATAGACTTAGCCACCTAGGTTGCCAACATTCTTAAATAATGAATCATATACTTGTAGATCATTGTCTTCCTAATCCACACTTGTGTTTAACTACGCATATGGTTAAGTGTGGTTTAGGCATAAGATGTTTATTTTTATAATTAATTTTAATATAATTTTTTCTCTTAATTTCTTATTAATAAAATGAATATTTAATATTAAATTAATTAACTAATTTATTAACTAACTATCCTAACGTAGATTATCTATTCCCACTTACCATACACATCTTGAACTTATATTAACGTTGCTGAGTTACCAAGTGTATACTACTTGGCATACCAAGCATTAATACATTATGCTCAAAGTGGTTGTACTCACATGGTTATGACTAATTATATTAAATACTTAAGAACATAAAAGTAAATTACGTATAAAGTAAAGTATTAAAAAAATAGTAAAGTAGTCTAAGTGCTGCAATGGATGCAAGAAACCTCGATTTTATTGCCGATCATGCCTATGTGTCCAAGTATATGAGCATTCGAATAAAATTCCATACAATCTCATATATTCATGCTACGAGCACTTAGAGAGAAAATATTCTAACTCTTAGAGGAAGAAACTACAAGAGTTTAGCCAATGCTAAGACTGAAAGGTATCATAAATACAAAGGGTGCACATATTTATATAGATAATGACTACATCAACGTCGATTTATATACATCAATGCCTTTGAGCATGCATTGATAGGGCTACATTGATGGGGTTGCATTGATGGCCATGTGTCGATGCAACCCATCTTATTGGTGTTTCATCATACCTCCACAACCAATGGAAAACTTGTTCTTGAGCGAACAAAATTAGGATCAAGTTTCTTACAAAATTTAGATAAGTATAAAAGTTATTAATAGAAAGATTGCCTGATTGACTCTAATTAACTTTGAGTATGAGATTGTAAAATGTTACAAAAATGAGTGTCCATTCCAAAAAAATTAGAGACTTTAACAAAATTTTCAACATGTGCCTGTAGGATATTCTAAGATGTGAGGAATGCTCATATAGTGCCTGGAGGTGGAAGCTCCTATGGCTCTGATGGTTTTTCATCCTATTTTAATGCTGTTAGAGGCTAAGGTTCACCTACTACTACTGTTGAAAGTTTGAAAGCATCTAGGAGTGCTTTCATTTTCTCTTTCTTATTCCATGGATCATAAACTATTCATGTGGCTTCACCAATGTAGGCCAATGTAGGGATATTCATTAGGCATAACATCAAAGGAAATATTTCTTTCACATTGATAAACTAGGCTATGAATTGTTTACATTTAATGTTAAATTTCTTTACCAGGTTTTACAACTCTTGCTAGTCATTCATCCTTCTTGCCAAGTTCTTAGCAACAGATTATTGATTTATGAATCTACTCCCAAGAACTTCAAGCTTCACATTAGTTATCTTTAACTTTTATTTGGTCTCTTTGTGAAACTTGAATTTTACCTCATAGAGGAGGTAGGAACTAGCAACTTGCTTCTCCAACTTTGTTCTTAGCTTTCACACTATTAGCATTACCAAGTTTGCATAATGAAGATTGGCAAGCTCCATGTATTCCTTCATCTCCTCAATCTGTAGCACCTTTAGGTGAATTTTGGCCTTGTTGTATACATTCAATCCATCAAAGATGGGTTGCTATACATCACCTTGTTGTTGGAGTTATTGGAGGACCTTGTTCATCTTTGCCTTTGCTAGTTGAATCTCCTTTTTGTTGACATTATTAAGTAGCCCAACCTAGTCCTTATAATGATTTTTTACTCATTCAAACTTTAGGACCTCATTTTTCTAGGTGGCTATCTTAATTATGATCTTTTGATGAAGAGCACAAACTTCATCCACTGAGAGATTATGATTTTCTACTACCAACCTCTTTAGATCTAGGTTTACCTTGGTGAGCTACTCCTACTAATGGCATATGAACTTGACCATTTGATCCTTTTATTGCTTAGCATTCTGTAGGTAGTGGTTATCCTTGGTAAGGACCAAGTTTTCATTATAGACCTATGTAGGTCCTTATCAATGTTGTTATCCATGGATTCTAATAAGGATGTGTCAAAGATCATCATCTCCTTCACATTCTCAACTTCCTTGTATTTTTATTCAAGTTGTTAAAAAGCTTTATCCCTAGAAATTTTTGGTGTGAGAATTGTTGGTTCAAAGAGACAGGCTTACAACTCAACAACTTCAATGATCAACCATCAATTAGATGTGATGGCCTTCTTAAGTTGTGAGTTGGAAATCAATAGCTTAGCTCTTATCTCAAACAATTACAACTAGTTTACTACAATTTCATTTGGAAGATTAAAGAACTTTGGAAGCGATTACTTAGATCTAACTAGTCTTTCCAACATCTCCTCATGTTGGGTAGCATTAATTTAACCTCATCCTACTTCTACGGATGCATGGATGTCTACCATAGTGTCAAGGTCAAGTATGGCTACCATGGAAGCATTTATGACTTCAACAATCCTATCAACCAACACCTCCACTACTATCTCCTAAACGTTAAGTGGCATCACTAGGATTGTTGCCCCCTCAACTTCCTCCAAGATGGATAAATTTGTAGCATTTCTTGAAATCTTAGAGAATTTTTATCTAAGAATGGATACTATGACCTCTTTGACACTTGGATTGGATCTAGTGGGCACTTGATTTCTTTGTGTAAAGAAGAGTGACATTGTTTCGCTCTCTAGCCAACTTATAGTCCTAGCAACCTTGTTAAGATGGCTCATGACTAGATGATAGATGGAGGATTTCCCTTAACCTATGGAGCCCTATTTTTTTTTATTTATTGCTCCTAATTTTTTTGAGTCTTTCTGTAGCTGTGAGTGCCTCTAGTATAGTCTCTAGAACTGTAGGTGATGGCAGTGGCTACTCCTCTTTCTACAGCTTAGTTGCTACCTTATTTTTCATCATTTCCTATCAAGATGTGGCAACACTATGATGGGCCACATCATTAAAATGCTAAGTTATTCCTCCCCTTTGGTATAATTTGTGAATTAAACACAAGAGGATGACTGTCTTCCTTCCCTTTTCATTTTCTTTGAAGTGCTTCCTAGTCTTCAAAAAAATAAGTTGGGAAAGGTTGACTAGAAATTTCTTTCTCAAAGTAGTACATGCTAGGGTAGAGAAAGTCATTACTTTACTGGACCTCACTATAGGGTTTAGATGATAGGCCTTAATTTTAAAGTACATCCTTTTTGCCTTGGTGAGGGTACCATACTCTTTGTGAGCTACCCCATAGCATCATTGAACCCACTCTTTTTTGGCTTTTGGTTCCACCTATATCAAGATCTTGCCCAACTTTATCCTAATTTTTGACAAACTAAGGACCTCTACAATGGTCTCAACTAAGTAGGATACAACAATGCCTTTGATCTTCACCAATGCATCTTCTTGTCAGTTGTTCCAAAATAACCTCGCATGTATCATTTTCCACTATTAGAGAGAATGAGCCATATCGAAGACCCTATCAATTGTGTTCAGACCTCCTCTGATGCCAACTCTAAGAAGTGTCCAAAGTTCATCTCCTAAGTATAGAACTTTAGACTTCATTGATCTTGATTTTTTTCAAGTAGGCCTCTGTGAGGATGACCTTTAGGCTAGGCATTGGCCTAGGAGCCTCATCTTACTTGTATTTTCCTCTCTCTATTGTGGAAATCTATCTAACAAATTCCACTTCATGTTCCTCCCAAAGAGGTCTAGTTGCATGCATGCCCTTAGCTAACTATTCTTGGGACTTTTATGGTTTTTGTTGATGTTGGCCCTTCCTCCTTGGGGTCACCTTCCCCTAGGCTATCATGGCTTGCCTATTTTCAATCCTCACTTTGGTGCCATCTATGATCATAAACATAACCCTTGATTTTTGAATGCCTTTCTTTATTAGATCGGGTTGTTTTAATTTATGGGTTGTTAAAGGTTAATCATTAAGTGCTCATTTAGGATCACAATCTAGATGTATTAATTTAATATTATTTTATTCTTATCTCTCAGAGTTTGTATGGTGGTCTTAACCCTTCATGGTAATTAATTTAATATAATTTTAATTGGTTAACCATGGAGAGTTAGAGAAATTTTGAAAAATTTTCTATCAAAAACCAAAGGTTTATATCCCCCTTGAATTAAAGCTTACCTTCAATAGCTTGAGGGTTGAAAATGAATAAAAATAGGTTAGTGGTTTGAGAGTAAGGCCTCTTGGAATGTTCTTGTGCTCTGAAAAATGAGAAAAACTCCTCTTTCTCTTTAGAAAAATGATGCAAAATGAGCTAACTATCATATATATATATATATATATAGACTTTGTGTGCTGCATCAACAAGGCTGTTTTGACTCATTGTATTGAGTCAACAGGGCTATGTCAACATAGTGGTTTTTAGCAATATTGTGCATCTTGAAAATGGAGGAATTTTGGTAAGTTTTGAAATAAAACAAGAGCCCAATGGAAGCTAAAAGGACTCAAAATAATAGCAATAACATAAAATATGATCAATTTGGCTTAAGAGAACTAATTTAAGTAGAGTTTGGATGAAGTTAAGATGTTAAATAAAGTGAAATTGGATTTTGGAATGCTATTGAGATGCTTAATTAAAAAAGTGACATTGGATAGGGAATTTAACTAAAATTAGACCAAAGGAATGCAAGTGGATCCTTTCCAAAGTAGGTATAGGCCTTTGATGCCCTTACATTCCCTCATCACAAGGAGTTTGTGGGCCCCAAGGATGTTGAATGCTCGAGTTAAGTTAAATCCTATACCTAAAAATAATTATCTAAGGGTTATATGATCTAGCATCAAAACTGAACAATTTCTTATGATATGAGGTAGTGAGGTGGTAAACCATGAATGAATAAATGAGAGAGAGAGAGAGAGAGAGAGAGAGAGAGAGAGAGAGAGAGAGAGAGAGAGAGAAGATTCTTTATGAAATATATGATTAAGATAATCCGAGCCTAATCCAGTCCAATTCAAATCAATTCCATCCTAATTTCTATGATCTTGCATTAACATATATCATCCTTGCATCAATTGAAAGTCTAGGACAATTCCAAATGACAACCATCACTCCAAGAAAAGAAGAAGTAGAGAGGGACTTAATTAAAGGGGTGCCTTCAGGCATGGGTTGAGGATTGTAGAACTTAGAAGGTTGGGGGGAGGGGGGATGAATAAGTTCCCAAAATTAAAAAATTCTTCAATATAAAGCACACACCAATTTTTACGTGGTTCCCCAACTTGGGTACTCCACACTCAGAGGATAGTTCTGTTGCATACCTTTGGACTTTGTTTCTTTCAAAATGTGGTTTGAAGGGTACCACACCCTTTACAAACTCTAAGCTTCACTATGGAGTGATTCATCACTACAAATCCACTCAACCTCACAAGGTCCCAATAGTCTTAGAATGTGGTTTCAAGGATCCCACAACCTTTACAAATTGAGCTCCACTATGGAGTATTGTGATGCTGCCCCAACCACTTAATCCTACAGGATCCCAACAAGCTCAATAATGATTCCTTCTTGCAAGAAGCACATCAACCCTAGCAAGGAAACAATAAATAAAAATAGAAATTACAAGGAAAGGATGCAACTAATTTCATAGTCCTTGTACTTTGTGGCATAGTACAAAATAATCGCTAAAATAGTACAAAAGATGGTACAATGAAGTACAATAGAATAAAGTACACAATGATTGTTTGATGTTAACACTTGCTTTCTTAAAGACTTACTCATTACCTAAGAGAATGAAGTCTTCTTATAGTCTTGAAGTTCTCAAAATCTCCTCAAAATTTATGCAATGGCTATCTAACGACTAATGGAGATATCTACTTCGAGATTAGGACATCTCACTACAATAGACTTCAATTCTAAGGAGATGTCTCTTTGACAAAGGAGACATCTACATGTAGACATCTTCTTCCAAGAGGAGATGTCTACTATTTTTGGAAGACATCTTCTCTAGATCTTCCTCACTTTGGCCAAGACATCTTCTACTTTTGGAAGACGTCTTCTCAACCTTTAAACTTTGCTTCCCAAGTCTTTTTCTTCTTGATTTTGCTTTTTCATGATCCTTGAAACTTCTTCATTTTTTTGTAGTCTTCATCCTTGTCATTACTCCATCTTTTCTAATGAAGTCCTTGTCCAAGCCTTCCTTGAGTCCTCATTTATACTTGCAAAAACATCACATCTTCAACATTCTATCTTCTCCATTTTTCTTAAGGTTTCAACATATTAAGGGTCAAAAATCTCTCCCTTTTTGATGATGTCCAAAACTTAAGAAAATGGATGAGATAATAATCTAATAAATAACAATGATAATTAACAAAAAAAATTATTAATACATATAGATTCCAATGGCAGCTAGGCATGGGATAAAGGTTAAGATGCAAGGAGATGTTAGAAATCAAATGCTAATAAAATGATGTTGTGCAAATAAAAATATATCTCGGTTGCATCATTAGACTCATCTGATTTGCTATTATTCTAGATGATTGACAAGTCTCCTCCTTGTCGTTGTTAATGCTGGTGTTGGGGTTACTCAACTGCTACTCATCATCATCAGAGGAAGGGACCTAGACAAGGGCTCTTCATGGATGAAGCTTCACTCAAAAATGCGATGAAGTTGGTGGATTAAGCTAAACTAGAGCCCACTAATAGGTACCCATTGGGATGTGGTACTAAAGATAGTCTCCTAGTGATCTTAGAGCATCACCTAGTGATGGAGCATGATGGGCAAGTAGCATGGGAACATGATGCTCTCCTTGGACATGAGCCAGCAGTGCATCAGGTTCAAAATCAAACTCATTCCTTGAGTGATACACACAAGAGGGACCAGCTATTGTAGAATGATGTGGTGGGGTAGGAATGTCCTCCTCACTGTCCAAATTAAGAGGAGGTATAACCTCATCAAACTACTACCCATCTGAAGGAAGAGGTACATTAGTAGCATCCATTCTCTTACACAAATAGTCAAAGAAGCTTCTTCAGCAATGAGTTGATCTATGCACCAATGGATTTAGACCTACTTAGCTAGGGAGAGGTCCTTGATGATGATGCTTCCTTCTTCTTCTTTTGTGATGGAGGTGGCCTGGCACTTGGTCCTGCTACTTCTAAATGTGAGTGGCTCCTCTTCTCAGCACAGTCACTAAGGCTCCACTTATCTTTAAGTAATGGCAACTTAGGAATAGGTACATCCCTCTAATGTATCAACTAGCTGATGAGATAGGGTTGTCCAAGGATTTTTTCCTTGGAGTACAAACTCAGGATGTCCTGGCAAAGAGTATGCCCCAAGTCCAATGGCTATCCTATTAATAGGCAGTAAAGAATAAAATCTTTGGGGGGCAACAAATAACTATAGCTTCCCCCTTTCACAATAATATTATACAAGACGATAAGAGATAGAATGGAAGCATTAGGAGTCATTCTATTCTTATCAATCCTTCCTCTATTAAAAGATACTGGCTCACCAAATAGGGCATCACAGAACTCAACATGTGTGATAGGAATAATTCCATTTGTGTAAATATCATTCATGGAATGAATATCAACACAAAATAAATCAGCACTAGAAATCGTAAGAATTGCATTCACAACTTGGAAAGACACCTTAATAATCATACCCCTAACCATGGAAGTAAAAGCCCCAACCACATCATTGGAAATTACAATGTTATAATAAAATTCCTTGATCAAAATCTCAAGGACCAAGAAATCCATTATAATAAATGTAGCTCAGTTTAGAACTTGAAATAACTCACCAAATTATGTTACCTATGCAAGGGAAAGAACATATAGCACTTAGAAATAAAGTTCATGGTTCAAGTTACATTAGATTGGTATTGGGTGCTTGTAGATCTGAACTGTGGTGTGTAGGAGCTAGGATTACTACTAGAGCTCCTCCTAGATCTTTTCTTTGATGGTGTTCTAGACATTCCAACCTTCTTGTGGACCATTGTTGATGAAATCATTGCTGTTGGTGAAGCCTTGGTCAGCTCTGTGGGATCGTCTTTAAAGAATAAGAATAAAGTGAGGATTTGGATCTTTTATAACCACACTGATGAGGGATTTTTGACAAGAAAGAAGATGTATTTCATCAAAAGGAGATGCCTTCTCAACGTTTAAGACTTGAGGTAGATGTCTTCTTTTCACAGTAGACGTATCTACTATGTTTCAAGAGATGATAGGTAGATGTCTTCTTTTTGAAATAGGCATCTCTTAGTAAACATCTTTTGTCAAAAGTTGACATCTTTAGGTAGACATCCGCTCTAGATGAGGCTCAATAGGATGGAGTTGGTGATAGGCTTCCATGGTCTATAGTCCTAAGAATACTTATTTTTAATTTAAAAACTTACCTATACCTACCTTTCTTGTCGAGGAGAATGGAGATGTTTAGCATGCTAGAGAATGAGGTTCCTCTTTCAAGGTCTCTCATCTTAGGCAAAGTTCCTAAATCTCTAACGCTTGGCTCCCCTTCACAATTTTTTTGGTGAGAGTCTTCTTGTTCCCTTAATCCTTTCTTTTGACTCTCCATTCTTTCTTGATCCCCTTGCTCTTTTGAGTTATTGTCCAATCTCTCCTATGGTCATGCATAAATTCCTTTCTCAATACATTTTAATAAGACCAAGGAGTCCTATGGTATGACCAACTATTCATATGATAATGCTTTAAATTGCACTCCCATTACTTATGCTAAAATTTATGATAATAATAGCATATAATCCTCCTATTGTAGTAAAAGTGACTAAGATGATCAAACCTTTGAGGACCCTTTTGGAAGATAGGGGCTTCTTCTAATTTTGATGTATTTGCATTGTTTTTTTTTAGTATCATTTGGTTGATATGGGATTGTTGTCGGTGATTCATCTTATGGACAACATCCCAGCACACTCTCATCATGTGGACTTCTTCCTTGTCCTAGCACTATCCAAAGGGATTCTTTTCTCTTTACCAACCTTTCATTCACAATTTTGACATCTACAATTTTAACTTTAGCTTGTTCATAATACAATGTTAGTTTTTCATTCTCAGTCCTTAGGTCTAAGAGTCCTTTATTGAGGTTAGAAATTGTTAAATTTAATAAAGAAATTTCTTGATCCTTATTTTTTACTTGCTTATCCAACTTATTGCAAAGATTTTGAAAAGATAATAGCTCATTGCATAACAGATCAAACATCTCTTCCTCATTAAGTTTATCATTTGAGGAGTCAACATCATCATCTATAAGAGCCATGCAGATGAGATGTGAATTCTTCACATCGTCCCCCACCTCTTCTTCACTTTGGTTCCCATCATCCCAACATGTGTAGAAGGTAGTCCTTTTTCATCTCTTCATTAGGTTTGTTCTTTTACTACAACCTACCATTACTAGGACATTTGAAGGCCACATGGCCTCTTCCACCACAAATCCAACATTCTATAGAATAAGAATCAAAATTAGAACTTCAAAAATTTTTACCTCTCTCTTTACCTTTGAATCGATTGGATCTATGTTGATTTGAGCTCTTGCTTTTCCTTACTATTAGTCTTTGTAACTTTCTTGAAAGAAAGGCTATTTCTTCTTCATTGCCCTCATCATGCTCATTGGGTTCTTTTTCCTTGGAATTAGTTTTTAGAGTGATGATTTTTCTTGGATAGATCCATCACTTATAAGATTCAATTCATAAGCAATAAGAGCACTTTGAAGCTCTTCAAATTTGAGAATTGAAAAATCTCTGATTTCTTCCATGGTTATTACCTTTGGACTAAATTTTAGCTAGAGAGTTCTAATCATTTTTATTGTGATATCACTCTATAGTAGATCCTTGCTTGTACCTTTAATGACTACAACAAGATCATTTTCTCTAGAAAAGTATTCTTTTATTTTCTTCCCTTCTCTCATTTTAGATTATCATACTCACTTTGCAAAACTAACAATTTGGATTACTTAACTATAGATGTTCCTTCATAAGTAGCCTCTAAAGTTTGCCAAATTTCTTTGGCCATTTTACATCTAGCTACTATATTAAAATCAAATTTTTTCAAAGCATAATACAAACAATTTTTTGCTTTTGAGTCAAACATGAACCTATCTTCTTCTTCCTGACTCCATTTATTCTAGGGCTTAAGGGCTCATGTTGTGTTGTTGAAGGATGATGTGTAGACTTGAAGGATGGACTTCCAAACTTCAAACTCCATAGACTCGAAGAATCCTTGCATCCTTGCCTTCCAATAGGCAAAGTCGAATCCATCGAAGATGGGTGGCTTTATGTAAGATGTCCCCTCCATTGTTCACTCTAAAGCTGATGAAGAGGATGAGGCTCCAATATCACTTGAGGATTATAGAACTTAGAAGGGGGATGAATAAGTTTCCCAAGTTAAAAAAATTCTTTAATACAAAGCACACACCAATTTTTATGTGGTTTCCCAACCTAGGTACTCCACATTTAGAGGGTAGTTCTCTTGCATACCTTTGAACTTTGTTTCTCTCAAACTCTAAGTTCTGCTCCTAAGTGATTTTTCATTGTGAATCCACTCAATCCCACAAGGTCTCAACAAGTTTAGAATATGGTTTTAAGGATTCTACAACATTTACAAATTGAGCTCTACTACAGAGTATTGTGACACTACACCAACCACTCAGTCCCACAAGATCTCAACAAGCTCAATGACAATGCCTTCTTGCAAGAAGCACATCAACCCCAGTGGGACAACAAGAAAGAGAAATAGAAATTACAAGGAAAGAATGTAACTGATTTGCTAGTCCTTGTACTTTGAGGCATAGTACAAAAAAAATCACTACAATAGTACAAAAGATGGTACAATGAGGTACAAAAATACAATAAAATAAAGTACATAATGATTGCTTGATGTTGACACTTGCTTGATCAAAAACTTGCTCATTTCCCAAGATAATGAAGTCTTCTTATAGCCTTGAAGTTCTTGAAATCTCCTTGGAATTTGTGCAATAGCTATCTAATGACTAGTGTAGACATCTACTTGGAGATTAGGACATTTTACGATAACAAAATTTAATTCTAGGGAGACATCTCTTTGACAAAGGAGACATCTACATGTAGATGTCTTCTTCTGAGAGGAGACATCTACTATTTTTGGGAGATTTCTTCTCTAGGTCTTCCTCACTTTGACCAAGACATCTTCTACTTCTAGGAGACATCTTCTTAACATTTGAACTTTGCTTCTTGAGTCTTCTTCTCATTGATTTGGCTTTTTCACGATCCTTGAAACTTCTTCATTTTGTGGTAATCTTCATCCTTATCATTATTCTATCTTTTCTAATGAAGTCATTATCCAAGCCTTCCTTGAGTCTTCATTTTGACCTACAAAAACATCACATCTTCAACATTCTATATTCTTCTTTTTTCTTAAGGTTTTGACATACCAAAAAGTCAACATGGGTAACATGTCTTTCCAACCCCATAACCAATGCTTGTAGCTCATTATTTAGTCTAAGGGGTGTTTTGAATTCTCATGTTTTTTTATTTATTTATTTTTTCATAGAAACCACACCATGCAAAGAAGTGCTTCCTTTTATGGTTGACAATAGGAGTGATGGTATACGAGAGAAGTATCATAGAATTTTAAGAATGATGTTGAGAGAAGCCATATCAAACCACCTTGAGATCACATCTTGTGTCATTTCCACTTAGTCCTTTCCTAGTTCATTGAGTATCAAGATCATTAATTAATTATTAAGTATGAATGTGAAATAACCTTGTGCTTCCATGATACTAATTTTTCATGGAAAAGATGGAATTGGTGAATGTTGTAAAATCACTATCTGATACCACCAAAAAATTAATAGGTTGTTAGTATATTATATAATCCAAATATGAAAATGGCCATTTGGTTAATCAATCATAAGGTTGATAGCATTCTTTTGTAACTTCCAAAGTTATATCTAATATTTTTCATAAACTATAAACAATTAATGAATTAAAAACAACAACAAAAAGATAATGAAAGATATAGAAAATAAATAAGAAGATATATATAAAATAAAAAAATAAAATATACAAAAAAATGGAAAACATATAAAGAATGGTTCAAAACAAAAAGGTGAAAATTAGAAACCTCATCATGGTGTCATATTTGGATAGCCATCTTCCTTGCAACTAAGTAGAGAGGAGGAGATCCAAAAAATAGAGTGTGCTTGTTCCTATTCTAAGGTGTTAGTGTTGTTGGTGGTTACCTTAGGTTCTAGGAATGACTTGAATTGTTGCATATTGACTATCAAATGTTTGTGAGGCCTCAAACGATGATAAATGGTCATGGCACTGGAGGAAAAAGTTGCATGAATGATGTAAGATCCTTCCCATAGTGTTTGAAATTTAGTGCATTGTGGCACATGCATGGGATTCTAGTAAAGAACCTTATTAACTAGTTAAAATTTGACTCTTCTTATTCGTGCATCATGACATTGTTTGAAATGTGCATTGTGCACTTTGTTCATCATCAAGCCTACTTGTTGATTTTTTCCTGAGAAATCAAGTATCATTAGCCATTCTTTGTGTGATAGATTAATCTTAAGGTAAAATTCATAGGCAGTTGTAAGTGTACAAGGTTTAGCTTGGATTGGACGCTTTGGGAACTTTCCATACACTAACTCATAGGAAGAGTATCCTTTAGAAAGTTTTCAAGTTGATCAATATGTCCAAAGAGCATCATTAAGCTTGGTACTCTAGTCCTTTCTATATCTACTAGTTTTTCATGCTAGGATTCTAGTAATCGCCCTATTGGTCACTTCAACTTAACCATTAGCTTAGGGATGATAAGGGGTTGTAATTTTATGTTGCACCCCTAAGTTTTGCATTAGTTTTCAAAAATTAGATCCTATAAAGTGAGTTCCATTATCTAAAATAAGCATCCTTGGCATACCAAACCTATTTGCCACATTTTTTTGAACAAACCATGCTGTAGTGAAAGATGAATAGTCAACGATAGCTACAACTTCAACCCATTTCATGCAATAGTCAACAACAATGATGATGTAAGCCTCCCTATTTAACATGGAAGTGATGGATCTCATGAAGTCGATGACCTAGAGATCAAAAGGCTCTAGTGGTTCATTTGTACATTCATTCCTCCATCTCTTTGATAGTGTTCACATGAATAGAAAAATGGTAAGCATCTTTGAAGATGGTTGGCCAAAAGTACCCTATCATGAAGATCTTCAAGGTCATTCTTCTTCCTACATAATGGTCCTTATAAGGACCTTCATGAACATCCTAGAGAATCCATAGTTGATCAGCATTAGGTACAAACCATTGCACCAAGCCATCAACACAAACCTTATAAAGGTTTCCCTAGATTTCTATGTAGTGGTTAACTTGGTGAAGAAATTGTTATTTCTTCTTGTTATTCCATTAGGTTGGAGCCTCTTAAGTAAGAAGATAGAAGATGAAATCTTGTATAAATTGGTATCCCTAGGCACTTAAACATCAATGGATTTAACAAAGAGGAGTTCATCTAAAAATAGATCAAATAATGGCTCCTTATCCTCTTTGCTATCCCATTGTAACTGAGATAAGTGATCGACAACCACGTTCTTAGTTCCCTTCCTGTCTATCATCATAAGATTGAACTCTTGCAAAATCACTAGCCACTATGATGAATCATTTTTTCATAAGCTCTGATATCGGGTACACGATATCAGGTACATGATATCACTACCCAAGATGCAATATTGGACATGCGATATCGTGAAGTACTCTCAGGCCCATAAATACAGCCCTTGGGCACACGATTCAATAGTAGTTTTTGGTAGTCAAGGAGCAAAACTCTTGTAGTTTGTTCATTTGAGTGTTAGAATATTTTCCAAATTCCTACAACAAGAGGTCTAAGTGTGATTGGATCTTTATTCAAGCATTGATGTACCTGAACAAACCATTGTGTTAGCAATAAAGATGAGCTCTTTGATTCATCCTTGCAACACTTGAGACTTTCTTTCTTGTGCATTTATATATTATGATTTCATAAAATTTACATTAATTTTATTCATGCAACAACTAATTTTGATTAATTAAGCAACCCATTAAAATAGAAAAGCACAACCCCTTCGAACATACATGTGACACTTGGTAGCTCAGAAGTAGTTAGCATTTGACAACCTAGTAGTGTTTACATAAAGTTCAAGATGTGTCTGGGAAGTGGAAATGGTTACTTGTGTTAAGCTAGATTAGACCATAGTTTACTTAGCACTTAATTACTCTCACTTTCATTCTTATTCTAGGCAAGTAAATTGATAAAACACAAAATAATAAAAATCTTTTGCCTCACTCTGGACTAAACCATACGTGACAAAGCTACTACTAGTCCAAGTGGGAAGATAGTGAGCTGCGATCAACGTATAACTATCTAGGTGCCATAACTAGTCCATCCATGGAGTTCAATTGGATCACGCATACATGCTCGTATTCATATGGTTGAGTGTAGGGGTACCTCGCTACTCATCATTGGTGTCGTTGATGGGGATGATGCTAGTTATCTAGATTAGTTATCTCATACAAGATTGCTGTAAAAGGGTATTAACAATATATCTTTCGAAAAGTATTCAAACACATACTACGAATCAATAACAATGTCTCACTCACATGGAAATGATTATGAACCGTGTAGTGCAACTATTCATTGGAGAAATAATGAATTATACAATGAAAAAGTTTGGAGTGATCCATCTTATGAAGGGGTTTTTCATGACCATGGCCACCCTAACAACACTTGAAGACTACATTCGCTTGAGATAGACAATCTTGAAGGAGATGACATCAGTCCTAAACTATGGGAGGACTCAAGGCCTAAGACCTCCTCGATACTTTGAAATGATAAACCAATGGATCATGAGGAACATTATAGAAGCCATGGCTATCCTACCAGTTCCTCCTTTTCATCTTCCCCCTCAACTTCAATGTCTAGTTCTGACAAAGATAAACGTAGGAATAAAGATAGAGCTCCACGAAAGGGTCAAAGTAAAAGCAAAAATCAAACCCACGGACATACTTGAGGTCATCAACATAAATACAAGCTCCATCATCATCATTTATCAAATAGAGATTTTAATCACCACTTGTCTGACAATGATAATAAACCCCTATTAGTCCCTAAAAGCCTAATGCACATCATAGAGGCCATTAAGATATCTCATAGGCATCGCAAGAAGAGTTGACTACCTAAGCTTGACCTAAATAATATTCCAAAATTTGCAAGAGGCTATGATTCAGATCTGCAACATCATTTATAGGCCTTCCATGATGCTTGTGTGCTCAACAATGTGGACAGTAAATGGCAAAATCTTAAGCTCTTTGCTTGGACACTAATCGATAAAACTGAAATGTGGTATAGATCATTAGAAACAAATTCCATCAAACAATGGTCAACCATGCTAGAAATTTTCACTAAAAGATACGAGACTTATGCACAAGTGTCCATCTTGAGGAGAAAAATCCAAATATGGAAACAAGAACAATAAGAACCCTTGGATATGGCCTAAGATACATATTATGCCTTGCTAAATAAATGTCCAAGTCATAGGTTCTCTAAGAAAGAGCAAATACTCCACATTATAGATGGACTTAGCAATGAAATAAGGGTGAACCTTGGAAAGTATGCCCGAGGACAACTATATAAGCTCTAAGAACACTAGGTATAAGAACTAATTAAACGTCTGGCGAAAGAAGAGAGAGAATTATCTAAATGGGAGAATGCCAAAGCATTTGAATGGGATCCAACTCTAGAAACAACAAGGGTCCGAAGCCACAATGAAAAGGAGACAACCAATTCTGAAAGGCTGATACAGTTCCAACCTTTGCCAACATAGAAATTAATTAGATGAAACTGAGGCAAAGCATAATAAGATGACCATATGGGCAAATGAACAAAGTGTGAACTTAGAGGGTCATCCAAAATAAACTCAGCAATCAAAACAAATAGAGGGCACAAAAATCAAAAATAATTAAGGACACTATTCAATAACCAAGGAGAATGGCTAATGGTAACAAGGCCAAAGGCTTAACTACAAATAATGAGGATGGATGTGATGTTTGTTTATATGACCATCCAAAGGGTCATTGCCCAATCTTGTCACATCTATATGAGCATTGGGCAAGGAGGTTGCATCCAAAATTTATACAAAGGTATTGATTTAAGCACATCCCTGTTCCACAAGCTAAATATGGATAACCCCATGACCCATTGTACTATCCTGAGGGGAGCTATTACCAGCCTCAACACTTTGCTCCACCATAGTGGCAAAACTCACAAGCATGGGGAAGGTTACCATCTAGCCATCCACATCCTCCATGTCTACCAAAACCAAATGTCTACTATGTTTAAACATCCTATTTCTCTAACCAGTTATAAATCCTCTACTTCCAATCACTACCATCACTGTCCTAAGTACCATCAACCCATGTCTTCTCCTGAGGAATCACCACCTCATACTTCTCACACTTCTCCTCACCATTGGTATTCTCATCCTTTACCTCTTTCTACACCATCATTAGATGCATCAAATGGTTTCGCACCATTGTGCCAACCAACGAATGTAACTTGTGCTACTACTATTAATGAAAGTAGGTTCCCTCTATAACGTGGGAAGCATCCCTTCTTTAGGCATGACCGTAAGAAGAAGAACCATACTTCTAAACCTGCTTCACCTTCTAAACCAAGCCAAGGAAAACCTAGTGCCACACCTTCCTTAGCCCCATCAAAAGCCCCTATCACCATACCTAGGCCTCCACCTCACACTCCAACATCCAGTGAATTCACCAATATGAAGGGACACACAGATCTGTGCATACTACCATCTAGTCAAGGGTGTCATAGTGGGTCAGATTTTCCTCATAATGTACACACATCATCTAACCAAGTCATTTTGGGTAGAAGCAGTCAATATTGCCTGCTATTTAATTAATTGGTCTCCATTAACTACAATTGATCTAAAAATACCAGTAGAAATGTGGACTAGTAAGCAAGCTGTTTACTCTCATCTCCATACATTTGGAAGTTTTATGTATGTGATGTACAATGACCAAGAAAGATCAAAGTTGGAACCAAAGTCCAGGAAATGTATCTTCTTAGGGTATGTTGATGGAGTTAAGGGGTGTCACCTGTGGGGTTCCACTACCCACAAGGTTGTCATCAACAAATATGTGATATTTGTAGAAGATAAAATGTAAGAGAAGGGAGATGATAGCACTTCAAAGGAGAATTTAGAGACTACTAGAATTTAGGTAGAAGATAAGACAAAAGCTGAAGATCTGGTTACTTCTGAAGCAACATCAATGTATGAAGAGAAAGAACTAGTCAAGTCTGAAGCTTATGAAGTTCGTTGATCATCTCGGGCAAAAAGATCACCAACTTGGCACTCAGATTATGTTACTAAAAGTAATGTTGCATACTAACATTTAATGGAGGATGGAAAGCCCTCAACTTTACATGAGGCTCTCAAAAGTCCAGATGTGTCTTTGTGGATGGCAACAATGTAGGAGGAGATTGAAGCTGATGGGACATGATATCGCATGGGCCGCGATATTGCATCCTGCCTCGCGATATCGCGGTGCACCGTCATATCTATAAATAAGAGGTAGCTCTCCCTTGTTTCATCATCCTAGGCTAGACAGTAGGGAAACTCTGGCAGATTGATCACTCTAGAGATAGAATATTTTCCATGTGCCCGTAGTAGGAGACCTAAAGTGAACAAATCTTTATTTGAGCAACATTGTACCTGAACACAAGTTGTGTACGTAAATAAAGATGAACTTCCTAGATAAACCTTGCAGTGCATGGAATAGGCTAATTAGGACTTTTCTTTACTGTTATTTATTATTCGTTATTTACTGCTTTCTCTCTCAACCCTTTCCTCCTAGTTAAGTGCCTCAGTACGACCACTTCGAACACGTGCGTTATGCGTGGTGATCCCAGCAATGATTAGCGTTTGGTAGCCACGGTTGCATCGGTTCAGGGTGTGTACAGTAAGTGGGAACGGATGCTGACACTAGGTAATTTATATTTAATTCATTAGTTAGAGTTAGGAATTAGTTTCTCAACCCTTCACCTTAATAGCATTGGAGATAAAACATAAAAACTATAAAAATCATATACCTTGGACTTACTTAACCATACACCGTGACAACTACAAGTAAGTCTGCGAAGACAACGAATGATTAACCCTAAGTGTTCCATGGGTGTGTAGGCACTTAGTCTGCAGAGTTTGACCGGATCGCACGTGCTACGCTCGTATTCATATGGTTGAGTGTAGGGGTACCTCGCCACTCATCATAGGCACCATTGCCAGGGACTAAGTGTTTGTGCGCTGAATAGAACATAGGATATCACTCACATCGTTGGGAGCCTAAACGAACCTTCAGGTTAATTAAAAGAAAAATTCATATAATGGTAAATAGCACACTGATAAGACACTATGTCTTCTTCTTCTTCTCATAAGAGCAACTCACTACCTAGGGATAATACAAAGAACAGTCAGCAATCAAAAACACATAACCTAAATCCGCCAAGTCCTCAACAATACTGGATAGTATATACTCATCCCGATGAGTATATTCCTAATTTTACTTTTATCCTCCATCAAGATGAACAGATGCACTGGAGAGATTTGCAAGATAACATAGTGTTACCTCCGGATCGAGTAGTCCCAAACATGCTTCTCCATGCTTTAGCACAAATTGGCATGACAGAATTATATGCTGAATATGTTGCAGTAGATTTTGACTCAAGGGATTATTATCCTACAACCACACAACGTATGAGGGACTCAAGGCAAAAGAGCCAACATACACTATTGAAGGGCAAAGAGGTCTTGCACATCCTAAGTGAAATCAAAGATGGTGAACTACTCATAACGGGTTCTCTATAGAAAGATGTTCCCCCTCCTAATGAAAGTGAGGAGGTGGGGTATCAGAACCTACAATCCACGATACACAACCCTGGTTCTGATACCCGTGAACACCAGCTGTTCACTAAAGGAACAACAACACATGACAAGGATGGGCACTTAGATTGTCATCACGATCGGGGCCGAAGCCACAGAAGAGAGGGTAAGAAGCATTGTCATGGCGATGGTTCTCCTTCTTCTTTCCCTTGTTCACATCATTCACCCTCTCCTTCCACCTCTAGGCACAATCATAGAGAGCATAACGGTGAAGATAGAGGTAGGAAAAACGACAGACCTCGATGGGAAAGTCGAGAGAGAGGACAAGGGCATGAACAAAGGGAAAGTAGGGAACAACGAAGACATCACAGGCATCATGAAAGAGATGATCATGATGAGCCCCTACTTGCAACCTGAAGTATGCTCAACATAATGGAGGTAGTTAGGATACCAACAAGGCATTTAAAAGATAGTCGAATCAAACGCTTAGACATGAACAATATCCCATGCTTCAAGGGGGGATACAACGCTGATCCGCAGCATCATTTATAGGCATTACACAATGCCTGTGCCTTGCAGAACATAGAAAATGAGTGGTAAAAACTTAAGTTGTTTCCCAGGACACTCATTAAGGAAGCAGAGAGTTGGTACCGGTCCTTAGAACTGGAAACCATCAGGAGGTGGAGTACAATGTTAGAACTCTTCAACGATAAATATCAAACGTACTCCAGAGTGTCTAATTTTTGTAAGTAGATCCAAGGCTAGAAGCAAGGTACTCATGAACCCTTGGATGCTGCCATGGGCTGATACTATGCATTGTTACATCGTTGCCCGGGCCATGGTTACGCATAGTGGGATCAACTCTGCCACATCGTGGATGGGCTAAGACATGAGATGAGGAGAACCCCTGGGACTTATGCCCAAGGGAGACTATCAGAACTTAGAGCCCATGATGTTCATCGCTTGTTGGAACAAGTAGCAAAAGAAGAAGGTGAACTACGAAAAAGAGAGAGTGCAGAAGAATGCAACCATGATCCCTCCCTTCGGAAGAAGGGAGAAAATTTTGCGATGAAGAGGATGAGTCACCACTCGAAGAGTTGGTGAACAGAAAAACCTTGCCGATTCAAAAACTAACAACAAAAGTATCGGCTAAGATGGATCAATTGTGGGATTCCTTAGACTCCAGACTTGAAATTGTCTTGAAAATTGTAGAGGAGTCTAAGGAGGAATGAAGTAGTGACAAAGGTAAGACAAAGCGAAGAGATTTAGGCCCTGTACATAATAAGGGTAAAGGGAAAATTACTATCTCCAATGAGGTTGCAGATTCAGACATAGATGATGACGGTGGATGTGAGATTTGCTACTATGACCATCCTAAGGGATGTTATCCAATCATCTCACATCTACAAGAGCCTGGGATGTATGCACTTAACCCAAGACTCAACAGACGGTAGACATCCCGAAGGTTACCTTATCCCTAAGGTAACCCAAGGCATTTCCACCAACCATTAACGTACTATCCAAGTGGAACTCCACCACAACCCATCGGACAGCATCAGTAGTGGCAATACCCACAGTCATGGGGGATGCCACCGCCAACACAATAATACCCTTGTCAACAGCCGATCCCTCCAAGTGACCCTATGGGTTACGCAATCCCACAACGTCACTACCTAGTTCGGGAATACCACCAGACTTCCCCTCCAGGAAGGAACACCCCACATGAATACCATCCTCCAAATCCATCCGCACCTCTCATGCCAGTAGCTCCACGACCAATCGCTCAAACAACACCAAGGGTATTTCCCACACAACCACAACAACCTAATGTCACGAGGGCTTCCAATCCTCATTGGTCCTAATGGTTTTAAGCCGAAATGGCCCTTCTTCAGAGCCAACAATCCAACTAAGCCCTCACACTCACAAGCGGTTGAACATCTAAACACCATCATACCAAATAAGGTTTCGGGAACCCCTTCAAATAAAAAGACGCGCCCAATGCACACGGTTATGTTAACACATACCGTAACTGACTGGATTAAGGTAGGCCACCTTCCCAAGAAACTATATGATCCTGGGAGTCCCCTAATTTACCTTCAAGTCACTGGGAATGAACCTCAGAAGGCTCTTCTTGACTCAGGCTCTGGAGTCAACTTAATCTTGCAAGAATTGTATAAAGCTTGGAACCTGCCTCCACTCAAGAAGAGAAATATTCGCTTAGAGCTGGCCGACTAGTCCATCACTGTTCCATTGGGACAGATTGAGGACATTGTTACCACCGTGGGTGGTTGGTCATACCCAGCTGATTTCCTAGTGATCCAAATAGACAATGACAAGGGGGATTTTCCCGTAATAATGGGAAGGGCATGGCTGAGCATAATTGATGCAGGCCTAGGAATCCACAATCTTTCCATGGAAATATCCAAGAAAAATACTTTTGGGAAGATTGAAAGGAAGAGAGTTCCATGCATCGCATATGGTGACACAAGGTGCCATTGCGTGCAGAAATTATGGGTGATGTGAAGTTTAACATTGCCTGCATGCAATTAGTGTGCACAAGATATTGACATACAATAGTGCCTATATGCAACAGCCACACAACAAGAAGACACCCAATGGCTTATGGCTAATCTAAAGAGCAACTCAATAACATGCATGGAACTAACTGAGGGGATAACTAGTACTTACGTTGAAAGCATGGATGCACTTGAGAAGGTCCGTGACCAACTTCCAGCCCTTAACCCTGAAAACATTAATTGGGGGAAGTTGGATATTCTTGAGAAGTTTAAACAAGAGCCCCTAGATTTAAAACCATTTCCCACCGATTTGGAATACATGACCCTTAAAAATGAAAAATCGGTAATCATCAATGCAAAGCTCGCACCCAAGCAAAAAGAAAGTTTGTTGAAGGTGATAAATAAGTGGTCAATAACCTTTGCTTGGTCATACCCTGAACTAACCAGGATAGATCCTAGGATATGCCAACATAGGATTTACACGGACCCCTCCATGAAACCTCGCAAGCAACCCCAAAGACGATTGAACCTGAAGTTAAAACAAATAGTGAAAGAGGAGATAGAGCAGCTTCTCAAGGCTGGGTTCATTTACCCCATTGCTGAGTGGGTTAGTCCTCTTGTAATCATACCAAAAAAAGGAGGTAAATGGAGGGTATGTATAGACTTTAGGCTATTGAATATGGCAACATTTAAAGATCACTTCCCATTACCATTTGTTGACCAAGTCTTAGAAACTATAGCAGGGCATCGCTATTATAGTTTTCTGGATGGGTATAGTGGGTACAACCAAATATGAATCGCACTAGAAGACCAAGCCAAAACAACGTTCACCAGTCCTTGAGGAATGTTTGCATACAAACAAATGCCTTTTGACTTGTGCAATGCCCCTGCCACATTCCAATGATTAGTTTTAAGAATATTTCAACAACAAATAGGTAACGGAGTAGAAGTCTTCATGGATGACTTCTCCACTTATGGGACAAGCTTTGATCAAGCCCTCGACCGGTTAGAGCAAGTATTGAAACGATGTGTTGAAACCAACCTAAAGCTCAACTAGCAGAAGAGCCATTTCATGGTTCAAGAGGGCATTGTACTGGGGCATAAAATTTCACAATTAGGAATAGATGTGGATCTGGAAAAAATTAAAGTCATCCAAGGAATTACCCGACAACCAGAGATTGTCAAAGACATTCGGTCATTCCTTGGACACACTGGCTACTACAAGAGATTTATCGAGAACTTCTCCAAAATCGCCAAGCTGTTGGTGGAATTAACGAAAAAAGATGCACCATTCGAATGGACTAGGGAATGTGAATGAGCATTCCAAACTCTCAAATAGAGGCTTGTGGGAACTCCCATTCTACAAGCCCCTGACTGGTCCAGGCCATTCCATATCATGACCGATGCATCTAATTATGCCCTAGGAGCCATACTAACATAATTAGATGAACAAAAATGACCTTATTACATCCACTATGCCAGTAAGAGTATCACTGGTGCACAACTCAACTACACGACTACAGAAAAGGAATTAATGGTTGTAGTGTTTGCACTAGACAAATTTAGGCACTATGTATTGGGCTACAAAGTATACATCCATATGAATCATAGTGTAATTAGGTTCCTTATGAACAAGCCAACGGTTAGCCCACGTATCATATGTTGGTTGGCAATTCTTTAGGAGTTCGATTTAACAATAGTAGATCGCAAAGGCACCGAGAATGTAGTTGCAGATCACCTATTTAGGTTGCGTTGGGATAGCAAAGAGGATGAATATGCTGTATCTGACCATTTTCCTGATGAAACCCTCTTTGCCGATGTAGTAAATGATTAGCCCACGGAAATAAATTGGTATAGTAGCATTCTTACTTATCTCATTTCCCAACAAACACCACAGGGATTGGACTTTAGGAAGAAACAAAAGTTTCTTCACAAAACCAAGTACTTCATGGAAATCAAGGGACAACTCTATAAAGTCTATCCTAATGGCTTGGTTCGATGGTGCATGCCCAATCAGGATCAATTAAAAGTTCTCCAGGATGCTCATGAGGGCCCCTGTCGGGGTCACTATGCTGGGAGACGAACGGCTACCAAGGTCCTGCTTGCAGGATATTATTGGCCAACACTATTTCAGGACGCCCATCATTTTGCCCAATCCTGTGAATGCTGCCAACGTTATGGTGGAATGACTGCTAGAATGGAGGGTTCGCAACAATGGATTCAACCTTTGGAACCCTTCGATATCTAGGGAATAGATTTTATGGGGCCTATTACACCAATGTCCAACAGAAAATCATATATCATCGTTGTTGTTGATTACTTAACCAAATGGGCTGAAGCAACCGCAGTAACATATTGTACATCATCTACGGTTGCACGATTTGTACAACAACAAATCGTAAACAGGTTTGGTATGCCGCGTGCACTCATCACTGATAATGGAACACATTTTACGGGTGCAACCTTTCGCAAATTGATGCAACTCTTAGGAGTTGAGCATAAATTGACCACACCTTACCACCCCAAAGCTAATGGCCAAGCTGAGGTTACTAACCGGGAGATTACCAGAATATTAACAAGAACGATTAGCAAATTTAGACGATACTGGAGCACAAAACTGAACAACGCTCTCTAGGTGTACCGCCCCACTTGGAAGCTCCCTATAGGCTATGCTCCCTATGAGTTAGTGTATGGGAAACTACCAAAGCTCCCCATATAGAATGAGCTCCATACACTATCCATGGCTTGCGACCTTCACCTAGACCTCGACCTAGCACAAAAACAATAGTTGGCAACTCTGAACGTGCTAGACGAGAATAGATTGGTTGCACTATCGATAAATGCGTTGCACAAGGCACACAGTAAACAACGTCATGACTTAAGAATTCGAAGGTTTAGGTACCAACCAGGAGACAAGGTCCTTTATTGGAATCCCATGCACATACCTTAGCGTACAAAATTTCAAACATTGTGGGAAGGACCCTATATTATTCATACAACCTTCCCCTCTAGAGCCATGATGATATACAAGCCTGACAGCCTGGATAAAAGATTATTGGTTAATGTACAATAAACAAAACCTTTCCGTGAACCCACAATAGCCAGTACAAATTACACCTCCACTAGCGGGCACCCTCGCTCTCTATTTCGGATCTCCCCCTTGCAATTCAGTCATGGGGGAGATGGCCACCTATGCTAATCATATGAGGCCCTCAGTTCTTTTACATTTTTGTTTTACACTTTTTTGTTTTACAACATTTTTGTTTTACAAGTTTTTGTTTTACACATTTTTGTTTTACACGTTTTTGTTTTACACATTTTTGTTTTACAAATTTCTTTAACTTTTCTTANATGATGTTGATACTAAGGTATGTTCTTTTGATATGGCAGGCAATGAGTCCACTTCATCCATCCATCCACAAAGTCTATGGTCTCTCTTGGCTTGGAAATGTACAGTTCCTTTCTAATAAGAACTTTAACGAACCAGTGACTGGGCACTTCTCAAACTAAGGAAGGACTCGAGGTTTGATAAGGGTGTGACTTCAAGGGAACTTGATGATTTTTTGTTGGCCATTCTCTTGAGTGCTCAGATGTTTTCTTCTTGAGTTTTCTTACCGTTCCGATGTTACCCAATTATCAAAAGCTAAGACAATAAAAATAACAAAGTCTTTGCATGGTGTGGTTCTCACGCATAAAAACACAAAACACAAAAACAAAAAAAAAACAAAAAAAGAAGAAGAAGAAAAGTGAGAATTCAAAGCACACCCCTTAGAATTCAAAGCACTGGTTATGGAACTAAAAATGTTCCCTCTAACTAAGACCTTCTCGTTTCCCATTCTCTCCTCATTTGTTTCGTCCGAATGGTGGTAGCTCTTGGAAAAGGTGTTCTTGTTACTTCAAGGGGATGGTTTGGCCGAATGCATTGATGCGAAGTCACTGGATGTGGTTGGTTTGAGGTCGGAGTTGGAATGAGATTTGCCAAGTCACATTAATCACGAAATACACAAGGGGCTGTACACCACCTTGTTCTTGGGACTCCATTCCATTCTCTTCTCTCCACCCTTCTCTCCATTGTTCACCTCATTGTCGGTTGTATCATTAGTGTATATTTTGGTAGATACATTATTTTCTTTTTGGTAAATTCTTGTGGTTAAGACTTTAACTCTTGTTCCAATTGACATTCCCAGAGCCTATGGACTCTTTGAATATGGGTTTGTCAGGGCATTAAGGGCATGAGCCTGCTTTGGGGAGGACCCACTAACATTCCTATTTGGTGCACCAGTTAAATTCTTTCCCTTGACATTTTGCAATTAATTTTATTTTGTTCATTTCCATCTTGACATCCACTTTATCGCCATTACCGTTGTCTTTTTTTATTCATCTTTCGTATTTCTTTTCTTTTTCCATTCTATCGCTACCGGGGGTTCGTGATTAGTCATGGGGGTAAAGGGCCCAATTTTTTCGATTTTCTCCTAACCCTACACCTGCGGTAGTCATCATTAATATATCTCCAGATCCTTAATCAGCCATAGCACAACCCAGCCAATTGATCTTTCACCAAAGCAAGGTATCAATTACATGACGATTCAATCACCCTTGCTAATGTAAGACTGTGTTGTGTGTGCAGATGGAAATCATGCAACAACGAATTGGATCTGGAGGAAGCACTTGGAATGGAGTGGTGCTAAAGCAGCTTTGCAAGGAATGAGATCGATGATGCGCTTACGGATGGATGACAAAAGGTGCAATCTTGGCGTTGACAGCAGCAAGACTTCTTCTCTCTTCTCTTTTCTCTCAGCTGCCAAATGAGGCCTGATGTCAATGTAATAAGGTGTTCACCCTTGTTGTCATGAACACTAGTTTTTTTGTGTCTTGTAATGATGATCCGTTCACATGTCATCCCATTAGTTTCCATTGAGTCAATAATCCCATACCTTCTCGATATTATTGTAAGGAACTTGAGGACGAGTTTTCATTTAGTCATGGGGGTATGATGGAACGCGATATCACATGGGCCACGATATCACATCCCTCGTGATATCGCGTACGCAATATCGCATCCTCCCCCATGATATCGCGTACGCAATATTGCAGTGCACCGTCATATCTATAAATAAAAGGCGGCTCTCCCTTGTTTCATCATCCTAGGCTAGACAGTAGGGAAACTCTGGCAGATTGATCACTCCAGAGATAGAATATTTTCCATGTGCCCGTAGTAGGAGTCCTAAAGTGAATGGATCTTTATTCGAGCAACATTGTACCTGAACACAAGTTGTGTACAGCAATAAAGATGAACTTCCTGGATAAACCTTGTAGTGCATGGAATAGGCTAATTAGGACTTTTCTTTACTATTATTTATTATTCTTTATTTACTGCTTTCTCTCTCAACCCTTTCCTCCTAATTAAGTGCCTCAATACGACCACTTCGAGCACGTGCGTTATGCGTGGTGATCCCAATAACGATTAGCGTTTGGTAGCCATGGTTGCATTGGTTCAGGGTGTGTACGATAAGTGGGAATGGATGCTGACGGTAGGTAATTTAGATTTAGTTCATTAGTTAGAGTTAAGAATTAGTTTCTCAACCCTTCACCTTAATAGCATAGGAGATAAAACATAAAAACTATAAAAATCATATACCTCGGACTTACTTAACCATACACCATGATAACTACAAGTAAGTCTGGGAAGACAACGAATGATTAACCCTAAGTGTTCCATGGGTGTGTAGGCACTTAGTCTACGGAGTTCAACCGGATCGCGCATGCTACGCTCGTATTCATATGGTTGAGTGTAGGGGTACCTCGCCACTCATCAGAAGCTTTACACAAAAACAAGACATGGGATCGTGTTACACTACCACAAGGAAGAAAGGCTATTGGAAACAAATGGGTTTACAAGATCAAACGTGATAATAACGACCAAGTGGAGCGATATTGTGCAAGATTTATGGTAAAGGGATATGCTTAAAAAGAAGGAATTGACTTCAACGAGATATTTTCTCCTATGGTTAGACTTACAATAGTTAGAGTAGTCCTAGTAATGTGTGCTATGTTTGACCTACATCTAGAACAACTAGATGTGAAAACTGCTTTTCTTCATGGAGATCTTGAAGAAGAGATTTACATGCTCCAACCAAAAGGTTTTGCAAAAGAAGGCAAAGAGAACTTGGTTTGCAGGTTGAACAAATCTCTGTACGATCTCAAACAGGTGCCAAGGTGTTGGTACAAGAGATTTGACTCATATATCATGAGCCTTGGGTACAATAGACTCAGTGCAGACCCTTATACATATTTCAAGAGGTTTGATGAAGATTTCATCATTTTGCTATTGTATGTGGATGACATGTTGGTTGTAGGCCCCAACAAAGAGCAAATCCAAGAATTGAAAGCATAGTTAGCTAGGGAATTTGATATGAAAGACTTGGGACTAACAAACAAGATTCTAGGGATGCAAATTCATCGAGACAGAAATAACAAGAAGATTTGGCTTTCTCAGAAAAACTACTTGGGTAAGATCTTGCGACGCTTCAACATGCAAGACTGTAAGCCAATTTCTACCCCACTTCCTGTTAATTTCAAATTATCCTCTAAGATGTGTCCTAGCAATGAAGTAGAGAGGAATGAGATGTCTCGAGTACTGTATGCATCAGTAGTGGGAAGCCTAATGTTCGCTATGATTTGTACAAAACCAAACATTGCACAAGTAGTGGGAGCAATTAGTCGGTACATGGAAAATCCTAGACGAGAGCATTGGAGTACTGTTAAGAGAATCTTGAGATACATTAAGGGTACCTTAGATGTTGCATTATGTTATGGAGGATTAGAATTTACTATTAAAGGTTATGTGGATTCAGATTTTGTAGGTGATCTAGATAAAAGAAAATCTACTATAGGCTATGTGTTTAGACTTACAAGAGGAGCTATAAGCTTGGTATAAAGATTGCAAATAGTAGTAGCATTATCTACAATAGAAGCAGAATACATGGCAACTACACAAGCTTACAAGGAAGTAATTTGGATTCAAAGGTTATTAGAGGAGCTTGGACACAAACAAGAGAAGATTCCTTTGTTTTGTGATAGTCAGAGCACCTTTCATATTGCAAGGAATACAACCTTTCATTCAAGGACAAAACACATAGGAGTACAATTTCACTTTGTTCGTAACATAGTAGAAGATGGAAGTGTGGATATGCAGAAGATACACACCAAGGATATTCTTGCAGATGTTCTAACCAAGCAGATTAACATGCACAAGTTTGATTAGAGTAGATCCTCATATGACCTAACAAAAGCATAAGCAACATAGAATGGCAAGGTAGAAAGGATGGTGTGGAGATATGATTGATCCTCAATCAAAATCTTCAAGTGGAAGATTGTTGACCATAGTTATCATGATAAATTTAGGCCATGGTTATCATGCTAAAATTCAGCTATGGTTATTAAAATAGTGGGTGGTTATCATTAGGGCCCCTTCACCAATATAAAAGGGACCTCCCTCACCTCAATTCAAATCCATCACATACATCCTCTTTCCATTCCACTCTTACATTCTTCTCCTATTGCATGAGAGAGAGGCTTCTTCTTGTTCTTTCCTTGTGATGAAGAGAGAAGGTTGATATTCCCATTTTTGATGATAAGATCCTTCTACATTTGCTTGTGGTTCCATTGCTTTTTATTTTCATCTCATTTCATATTTTGTTGCCACATCTGCTAACAAGATTAATAACAGGTGACAAAGTGAGGATCTTTTACAAGTGCTACCACTTTTTTTCTTTGATACAAATATTGGTATTAAACCACATCTTTCTATCTTAAATCCTTTTGCTATTTTAAGTTCAAGCATGGATTTTGAAAAGTGATACAAATTTTGCTAGAACTAGGATCTTCCTCCCTACTAATAATTAATTTTCTTCACTTATTTCTTTTTTCAAAGTATCAAATGTGAAGTTGTATACATAAGAGAGTAAATGGTTTTAAAATCAGTAAACTTTTTCTTTCTATATATATATATTAGCCTAGTGGTAAGATACTTAATTTAGAAACTCGAGGTTACGGGTTCAATTCTAGTGGGCAATGCTGAGTTATATAATGTTAATTGGACTATATATCTTGGGGTGTACTTATGTTTAACTTACTTCTAGTTCCAACACCCTATACATTTTTATTAATGATGTTTACTATGTGTCAAGCTTATGATGTACTTTGAATTTTCTTTGTTCATTATTAATTTTTTTGGGATCTAACACCCCCATTACTAGACTAACACCTCATTGTTATTTGTATGTTGTTTTAGAGTTTCATCTTACCAAAGTACTTAACATATGAATGTGTGGATAAATTTATTTGAGAAATGAAAATAAGAGATGTTAGCAAAATCCCCTCATCACAACAAGGTAGATATGACCTACTATATAAAAGTACCTACCACAAGGCTTCACTACAACCATACCTAAAGGTTGAGGCAAGATTTGAACCCATAACCTTCTCACCAAGATGTTAGTGTCTTGACTACTATACTACACCCTTGAATGCACTCTAAATTTTTCTTACTATTAAAATTATTTTTGGATTTAACATCCCCCTTGTAGGATTGACTAGCTACCTAATTCATATTATTATAGGAGGGGTATCGGACCCCAAAAAATAAATAATAATATTTAAAAAATCAAAGTACATTAGATCATCAAAGAGAAAGTCTAAAAAATGAGGCATTAACCTAGTAGTAAGATACTTATTTTGGAAGCCCTAGGTCATGGGTTTGATTTTGGTGGGCAATGTTAAATCATATAAAGTTTTAATTAAACTATACATCCTAGGGTATATCTATGTTTCACTTATTTCGGATTCTAATACCCTTAAAGCCCAATGATTTTAGGGATACATTTTTAGGTTTTCATCATTATACCCAAACTTGAAAAACCTTTCCTTGTAGGATAGGAAAAGGATTAGGCCTTACCCTTATTCAAAAGTGTCCTCATGGGCTTTTACTTCTTACCAAAGGAATATATCAATAAGAGATAAAGAAAAAATAGCAACGAAAGCTAAAAGCTTTTTATTCTTGAGCCTCCAAAACAAAAAGTAATTAATATTATAGAAAACAAAGTAACTGTAGAGTTCTTACTGAGAGCTTTTTGCTTGAAAATGTTGCTGAAAAGCTATAACATTCTTAAGTTTTCCTTGCATAAGTTTGTTTTTTAAAATAAGCATCCAAACATCATCTTCATAAATGCACTTTGCAATCCATTTTGCTGCAAGAGAAATACCTTGGTGATAACAATTAATGACATCAAGTCCTTTAACTTTTTTTTTGCTACTAGTGCAATTCCATATTATTATTGTACTTGACCATATATATATTATTATAGTACCAACATTGAGGTGTTACTTGGCTTTAAGACTCTTGATTTGAAAGTTCTAGTCATAGATCCCATTAGGATGAGCAAGTTATACCGTTCTAATTGAGTTATGCTAATCTAGCCACAACTTGAAAAAGGGTTGGAGGGTAGGCCATGGGGGAAGATCTAAAGTGAAAGCAAGCTTGTGCGTGTTCTAACGTCCACAGTTGGCCGAATATTAGCGAAGTCGATCAGTTGCCGAATCAGCGATGAGAGGGTTGCCGAATACGAGCTTGGTGGAAAACTGAATACTTGGATCGTGAGGCTGCTGCTGCTACTGGCCTGTGGCTCGCGTCCGCATCTGTCTCTCTGTTAATGCCAAACCAGACAAACGAAATTCGTCTTGGGGATTTTATCAGGATCTGCTGCAGCCTTCTGGCACTTGTTGATCGCTATCTTCAGGCGTGACAGCATTGCATTGCATTGGTCCTGCGCTCGGACGAGATCAGTTTCTTGCGATCGCAAGCAAAGGGAGCACTGCGAAGCATCTAAAATTATCATCTGTTAAACCCGGTGAGTTTGTTCCATTGTGTTCTGTTTGGTTTTTCTTTCATATTTTGTTTTTGCTTTTCTGAATTGGCTAGGTTTAGGCTCAACGGGTCTACATGTCCCAATCCGCTTTGTCTTCTTGCTCTGATGTTGATGCTGGAGGAAAAAAACGTAAAATAATGGAATCCTCCAATATTAACATTGACTCACCGCCTATTGACAACTCAACCAATATGGATGCAAACGATTCTGTTTTACATTTTAATTTTCCGGAAGACATATTTGACCAAACCGTTCAAACATTTACTCACCTATACACAATTAGCTTCTTCACTGGTAGGATTCCTCCTGCCTCGGTGTTCCAAGATTGGGTTAAAAAATTTTGGGAACCCCGTAATATTAGAATAACCTTAGCTTCCAATCTCACAAAAGGCTTTTTTCTCTTTGCTTTTGAAATTAAGGCTATGGCAGAATTCGTGAAACAACAGTCTATTTGGGATGTTTATGGCTCCTTTTTAGTCCTTCAACCCTGGAAGGAGGATTTCGATCCTGCAAAAGCTAGCAAAAGTATTTTGCCGGTCTGGATCGAATTTCCAGGACTCCCTCCTCATTTTTCTCCCCATGTTGATATCCTTGCTGCACAGGTTGGGGAAGTCATCGGAATGGAGAGCTTTTCAGGCTTCCGTCCTTGACCTACTCGACGAGTGTGCGTCAAAATTGATATGCAAAAGCCACGTCCCGATTCACTAGAAGTTAATGTAAAAGGAAAGACCTTTGTTCAAAAAATCTCATATCTTACACTTCCCAACAGTTGTTATTACTGCCTTGATCCGAACCACCGTAAAGCTCAATGCCCGAAGTTACTAGCCAAGCTTAAAGCTGAGCGAATTTTAGCAGAACAAGTTAGTGAAGAACTAAAATCTCACAACATATCTCAGGACATAGGCAAGGATAATGTCGAGGATCAATCAACTAAACCTCCTTCTTCGGATTCTAAGGTGTCCGATGTGGATGATATGAGAACTGATGATACTAATGTTACTAAGACTCCTCTTAATCAGGAAGGGGCCCCAAAAGATGCTACTAGTGGCTGGGAGCGTGTTACCCGGAAATCTTATGCCTCAGTCACACGTGATAACCCTATCTTTAGTGCCTTCCCTAAAGGGCACCGATCATCGACTAGTGCTAGCCAGTCCTTTAACAAAAGACCAAGTGCTCGACGTCCTCTAGTTAACAACTTTGAATCCAGGAATTCTTTTAAGGCCTTGGTGGTTGAGGAGGATCCTCCTTCTTCTACACAAACCCAATGAAGTGTTGTTCATGGAATGTTAGGGGCCTTTCAGACCCTCGTCGACGATATATAGTTCGTGACTATATTCGGAGACATTCCTTTGACGTTGTTTGTCTTCAAGAAGTTAAAATCCAAGGATTTAATCTTCAAATTTGTTGCCAGAGCATTTTTCCCAATAGTTCTTATGTTCCTACTCACCATGAACATGGTAAAGGGGGGGCGATAATTTTTCTCCACAATAAGTGGCAGGAGTCTGTTCTTGATCACGGTTGCGACACTTTAGGGCATTGTAGTTGGCTTCGATTACGGTACGCTAATGAGATCTTAGGGATTGTCTCCATTTATGCTCCTTGTCACTCAACTGATCGGAAGCTCTTGTGGAATTGGCTCAGTCACAACTTACCCAAAGCTAACTGGATTATTGCAGGGGACTTTAACATGATTGAGCATCCTAAGGATAAAATTGGAGGGCAAAGGGGTGGTTTAGATAACAGGGAGCTTTCTGAGTGGCTCTCGTTGAAACGTCAATTAAAGTTGCACGAAGCTAATGAAAACTATTACCCGTCTAGTACCTCTAACTGGTTCACTTGGAGTAATGCTAGACATGGTGCTTCCTATATCTCTTCTCGGTTGGATCGGGTTTATCTATCTACTAATCCCCTTATTCATTTTACTTCTACCAACGGTGCCCCTGTCCAAGCAGATTATACCCAGGTTTTGTCTGATCATTATCCTATTCATTGGTCTCTTTCCCACTCTGGGAACTCCTACTCTTCTAACGATCTTTATATCTTTAACACTGCCTTTCTTCAGAGTTCCTCCCTTTGCTCTCTATTGATGCAAATTTGGAATGTGCATCCTAAACCCCTTGGTGAAGATGGTTGGATTGATTGGTGGAATAATGCTTGTATCCGCCTCCAACGGTTTTCCAAACATGCGGGTAAACTGGTGGCTTCACGGCTAAGTTCTCACAAGTCCAACCTTCATGAGGAAATCTCCCTTCTTCAAAATACTATCAATACAGCAGAGGCTACTGGGGCTCACTTTAGTCGTTTGAAACGTGCCAAAGAGAACCTACGTATCATGGATCACTATGAAGCTAGAGGTGCTCATCTCCGTGCTCGTCTCTCTTGGCTTCGCATGGGTGACCAGGCTACTACTGGCTTTTTTCGTCTACTCAAAGGGGGGAACCCGTCCCATAAAATTCCAGCTATTCAAGTCGAAGACAATATCTTCACCTCCAAGGATGACATTTTACAGGCCTTCTTTGAGTTCTACTCTCGAACTTTTCGAAAAGAGGCGATTGACCCCATAGCAGTTAATACTTGCTTAGGAGCCATTACTCCGTTTAATCGCTCCATCTTTGGTAATGCTTCTCTTTTTTCCAAACAGGATCTTGGTAATGCTTCTCTTCTTTCCAAACAGGATCTTGGTAATGCTCTTCAACAACTCCACGATGGTAAAGCCCCTGGTATGGATGGCCTTCCCACAGAATTTTTTAAGAAATTCTGGCCTTCTCTTCAAAACATTGTCTATAGTGTGTATAAGGAAGCTCTCAGGGTAGGTTCCTTTGGTAAGCAGATTAATGCTGGTATTATTAAGCTTCTCCCCAAGTCAGGAGATCGCATGAGCATAAGTAATTGGCGCCCTATCACTCTCTTGAATGTTATCTATAAAAAAGTAGCCAAAGCTATCGCTAATAAACTTAAANAGCCAGTTTGCAGATGATACTTTTATCACTTTGATTGAGGACCATAATAATTTTAACACTGCCTTGCATTGCATAGATATTTACTATAGAGCCTCAGGAGCTAAGATCAATTGGAACAAAACACAAGCCATCCGATCTAGCTTCTCCCCTAGGCCTCCTTGGACTTATCATTTTGATATCAAGTGGCTATCTCCTACTGATAATTTCACCCTCCTAGGCATCCCTATTGCTTTATTTGCTACTCCCACTACCATATGGAACAATGTGGTGGAAAAGGTGAAACATAAAGCTTTGAAATGGGCTTCTAAACCCTTATCTCTTGCAGGTAGATTTATCGTAGCTAATCATATTTTGAGCTCCACTCATGTCTATTACTCTTCCTTTATGGCTCCTTCCAAATCTTCCTTTCATTGCATTAACAACATTCTCAGGAATTTCCTTTGGGGGGATAAGGATGATCACAAAGCTTTTCATCGAGTAGCTTGGGATACTTGCACTTTAAGTAAAGAACACGGGGGCTTAGGCCTTGCCTCTATTGAGCACCAGAGTATTCTCTTGGCCTCCAAATGGGTGACTCGGTGTATTGAAGGAGATGAAGCTTGGAAGATCCTTTTTAGGCATCACATCTCTTGTCTTGGTATTCATCACAGATGGCAAAATACTCATTGGAGTAACTGGATTTTTAGTGAAGGCTCTCAGAAGATCAAAGGTTCTTTCTGGTTTAAGCAAATTTGGCGGTGTTGGAGCCAACTTAGAGGCTTGTTGCAATGGAAACCTTCCCATATAAGCTTGCACTCTCTGTCGACACACTCGATCTGGTGGTCTCCTATTTTCAAAAAGAATGGAGGTTGTCTCTATGATGAATTCTCTCATAGAGCCAATCGTTTTGCTGACCACAATCTCCACCATATTGACCAACTATATACTGTTAGAAATGATTCTCCTACCCTCTCTTTGACACAGGCAAAAGTTAAATGGGGGTTTCAAAGACAAGGTATTATCATTTACCAACACATAGAGCATGTTCTTTCTAACTTTGTTGTGCATAAGTTGCATAATAATATTCCTTGGTATGAAGATTGGTTTTGGCC
>MNCI01007014.1:99034-118399 GCA_015680685.1 Gnetum montanum | reverse complement strand
TCACCTTAACAAACGACCCCCCCACACACCACCAGCCCCCCCCCCCAAACAGTTACAACAAGGTAGTTTTCTGGTTTTTTAACAAGCTCTTACTGCTCCTTTTTGGATATGTTTCTTTGCCGGAATTTCCACAATAGTGGTACCCCGTCCTGAGGACAAAGCCCTAAGCATAGTGGTTCTAAGTTTGGCCTAATTTTAAGGTTTTGGGTAGTTAATTCGGAGATATACTGGAAGAAATTGTTTCAAAATGTGTTTGTTTGTCTAGTTGCTTCCAATAAATGGATTCGGAGGTTCCCTTCATTTAATTACAAAGCTTTGACTTGCCTTGTGGTCGACAGGTTTTAGGGATTCCGCTCGTCCTAAAACGAACAGGACGACCCACACGTTTCTGTATTTGGTTGATCAGAGCAAGTTTTTGCATGCACGGATCTGCGTATTCTTTTACAATCGAGACGATTTTGGTCGCGAGCCTTTCTGTGACCTCTCCACTTTTAAAATCCAAACAAAGGTATGCTTTTTTTTTTCATTGTGAAGTTTTTATTCCTCTGTTCAGAATTGTGCTCCCTATGCTAGTCCATTCAAATTGAAGAAATTATTTTCTTTCACAAATCTGATACGCAACCTAGTTTGTTGTATCAGAAAGAAGAAGCTAACTTGTTATAATCCCAGGAGCTACATTTGACGAACACTGGACTTGTTATATATTCCATAAATTGAGAACGGAATAGAATGCTTACTTTCAAGGGTTCGTTTTTGTTTTCTAGGGTTCTGTTTTGGTTTTGGGAGTTGAAGTGAAGAGACGAAAAGATGGATAAAGGTCGTTACCGGCACAATCACAGTCACAATCGATGGGATCCCAGCAGTGTATGATGAGTGATAAAATAAAATCCGATATACGAATTTGGTGTCTTTTAATCAATCAATGAATGCATATCATACAATACAATACAATAGCCAGCAAATTCCCGCACCCAAAAAAAAAAAAAAGCCAAAGTCATTGAGGCTATGGATAGGGTTACTTTTTGCCATCACTGACTCACTGCCATTATTCTTTTGGATGCACAGGCATTTGATGGCTATGACACAGTTCGCGATCGAGACTTCAGGTGCTGCATTTTAAAGAAAATGTTTGAAGTAATTTTGTTGAAAATACTTGTACTGCTGTTGTTTAGACCTTGTAAATCAAAAACACCTGAAACTTCTGTTTTATGTTTATACAAAAGAACGACAGTTTCTTGCAATGTTTGTCGTAGCATATTTTTAACTTGGTCTAACAAGGAATCCATAATCGAATTTTTAATTTGATGTATACACTAGTCATCATTATCATTATCATCATCCTAGCCTTGTTCTAACAAAATGGGGTCAGCTATATGAGTTCTTTTTCACCGTTCACCTCTATGAAGAGCTATATCTTTGTTTATTTGTAGTTTCTTTAAGTTATATTTGATTGTTTTTCCTATGTCTTCTTTGGTCTTCCTTTTAGTGGTTTTTTTTGGAATAGTGATGTAGCAACCTTTGTTTGTAGGCTCATTTTCTGATCTTCTTTGCACATATCCAAACCATCTAAGTTGCCATTTTTGTAGCTTCTCTGAAATAGAAGCCCCTTTAAGTCTTCCTCAAATGTTTGTATTATGTAGTTTATCTCTTCTAGTAACATTCAACATCTATCGAAGTATACACATTTCTGCCATACTGATATGTTGTTTATGCCTCTTTGGTACTGTCTAACGTTCAACACCATATAAGATAGCAAGCCTGATTGTTGTCTTAGAAAATTCCCCCTTTAATTTTATTGGTATTCTTTTATCACATAAAACACTATTAGCTTGTCTCCATTTTGATCATCCTGCCTCAAATCTATTTCTGATATCTTTATCAATTACACCATCTAATTGGAGGATATAGGTAATGAAACTGTTTGGAGTGAGAGATATTATTGCCTTGAATTGTCACTTCTGTTTCACCACAATTTATGGGGTTATTAAAGTTACATTCTATATATTCTGTCTTACTTCTGCTAATTTTTAATCTTTTTGATTCCAGAGCATGTCTATACTTCTCCATTTTAGCAGCAATATTTTCTTGAGCTGTATCCACCAACACAATATCATCTGCATTTTTAATAAATAAAATTTTTAACTACAAAACTGAAACTGATTTTAAGGTTAAACTCATTTGCATTTTGAATGTGTTGAGTTTTATACATAAAGATCGCTCATATGCTTTTGATATAAATTTTTTTCTTGTTCTTCCTTTTCTCACAATCATATACAATGACAGGCCTGAGAAACCTTATCATGGGAGAGACTTTGGTGATGGAATGTATTCGCAAAAAGGGATTCATTCAAGGTTATCCTATGGTAATGAAGTTCATGACATGGAGAGATATTCACAAGCCTCAATGCATGAAGTGTCTTACCATGGTAGAAGAGCACAAGAAGATGGAATGCTATCAATGCGAGGAGCAGCAGGAAGGCATGATCGCTATGGTTTTGATGGTGGGTTTGATCACGTAGACAGAGATTTTCATGACCACAAACAAGGGATGGATCATCGTTATGGATACGAGAGGAATGGATGGTCAAGTAGGCATTTTGATGGAGAATATGACAATAGATCACTTGATGATTATGAAAGAGATGATGGATTTTCCAGGAATGAGAAGAGGAGAGGCTATGTGGGGCATAAACGGGAGAGGGAGCATTCTAATAGGAGCAGGAGCAGGGATCGGGACAGAAGTGAAGAAAAGAGAAGGCGTAATGACAGATCCAGATCTATTAGCTATGATGATTACTCAAGATCTCCTTCACGTTCTCCTCGTGGGTACAGCCATGGGAGATACAGCAGAGGTGAAAGTACTGAAAGTTCCCATCAAAAATTTAGAAAAGAGAAGTCAAGGGACCTTGATCATGGACACAGTCAGAACTTATCTAAACTGGTAAGTGTGATGATAAGGAGCATTTTTCTAAAGATTTTTTTTCATACATTGATTAATTATGTCCTGTTTTCGTGAATTGTTTATGTGTATGCAGCAGCCACCTTCAGCCACTCTGGTTGTTAAAGGATTAAGTCAAAAAACTACAGAGGATGACTTATACCAGGCCATGGTAATAGTGATGGGCATTCTCTGGTGTTTTCAAGGTTACAATGATTTTCAGACACTCTTGCTAAATTTATTAAAATGCAGGCCAGGTGGGGTCCATTAAAACATGTCCGAGTAATCAAGGAGAGAAACTCAGGCCTGTCCCGTGGATTTGCTTTTGTGGATTTTCCTTACACGGTTAGAAATATTAAGATTCTGATAACTTACCATTGTTGTCATTGATTGTAAATTGTTACATGATTTATTTTATTATATTTTACACAAGTTATTTTAATATATTTATTGTTTGTTTTCAGGAAGCAGCACAAAAGATGATGGATGAAATTGGTGATCATGGGCTTATAGTTGATGGGCGTAGTCTTTTCCTTGAATATAGGTCAGGTTTATTCCAATGGTTCTATTTTGTGACTCAAACTCCATGAGCTGGAATCTTGGGATTGCTGTTGCCTTAAGCCCAAAGGCATTATTTCTTTACATACATGATAATTATGGGTCAGCCAAATTTCTTAATTAGAATACGTAATGCTGTTAGTTGAACTTAATGGATCCAGTGCTGGTAATGTTTGTATTGGAGATTAGCAGTAATATCAGGATTCTACCTTGTATATTCAGTTAAAACACAAGGTTTTTGTGTATTGGAACATTAATGGGAACTTATTTTCCCAAATCCTACCCAACACTCTTGTATATCAGAGGAAGGTTTCACCCTGTGAGAAATGTAAAGTTAAGGATGTAGCACTGTTGTTTTGGGGATAATGCTGATCGGGTTCACTTTTGATGGATAGCAGTAGCAAACCTACTGGAGGTGCAGGAGGGCCGCAATCAGGGCAGTTCAGTTCTGGATCAAACCATGGGAGCTTTAAAGGTTCTTTGGTGCATGACTGGATATGTAATGTATGTGGTTGTGTAAACTTTGCTCGTCGAACATTGTGTTTTCAGGTGAGTTTTTATTCAACTTGGAATCTGAATCCTGAATATCAGGGAAGCGGGATGCTGGTTGCCTTTTTTGACAGCAGTGAATTGGAATTATTTGCTAAGAAAAGATATTCTTTGTTTTTGTATTGGTTTGTGTTTGAGTGTCACTATTTTTCTAAAAGATTTCACTTGATGCAGAAACTTTGAAACATGCACCATTGTGTCATCTATTATTTCCCAAGGCTGTTTCTTGCATTTGTTAACATGATTGTTAATGAAGAGCTGCTAATTTTGCCCTTTTCTCTAAGTAACAGTGTAATGAAAGCCGAACAGAGGATTCACAGCCAGCAGACATGGTTTCAACAGGGAAGAAGAGTGCAGAACCTGGTATTTGTTTATTCCATGTTGTGAAATGTGTGATTTTTGTTTCTTTCGCATATCACTGTAAAATAGTTTGCCTTGCTGGTTCAGGGCCAACACATGTTTTGGTTGTTCGTGGTTTGGATGATCATATAGATGAACAAATGTTACATTATGAGTTTTCAAAACATGCACCTATCAAGGTAACGTTTTGCTGTTTAATTTGGTATGTGAGTATCATGTTCTGTATATTAACTTTGTGGTTGATTTTCAGGATTTGCGTCTTGTCCGTGACAAATTCACTCATGTTTCAAGAGGATTTGCGTTTGTACACTTTCATTCGGTAAGAACCAAGTAAATAAATTGTTGATTGCATCGTGCTTATTTTGATTTGAATTTTTATTCACCTAGTCATGAACCTTTCTTTCTAATGCCTATTCACATTTTTGCATTGAAATAATACTATAGGTTGAAGAAGCCACTAAGGTTTTGGAGGCTACAACTGGTTTGACGCTTGAAAAGAATGGTGCTCCATTGAGAGTTGCATATGCAAAGAATGCTGTTGGGCCAACTTCAATGGCTCCTGCTGCAACCCAAGCTAGCAATCTTGCAGCAGCAGCAATTGAAGCTGCTACATTTGCACAGCAGGTTTGTGTGACTTCATGTAACCATTCATATTGACCTTAATTATTATTATTTATTTACAAGAATGATCTTGAATAAATAAGAAGTTTGCATATGCACTTAGAAGGCTGTTGCTTGCATATGTTCATTCTATAACTGTTTGGGCCAAGAATTTTTTTTTAGAAAAAATTGTTTAACTCTTATGATCAGTTCTATTAAATGTTTATATATTGGTGTATTAGTTTGTTGAAAGAAGCAAGATTGACACATTATTGTACTATTTAATAGCTGTTTTTATCTGGTCAGTGATGCATTTTAAAAACCATGTTATATATGGTTAGTGGCCTCTGCCTGGATATATCATCATGCCTTGATTTTCTATTTGTTGCTGACCAATTGTTGTTTGACAGTATAATTCTGTAGGTTGGGCTCCAAAGGAGTTCAATGAAGATGGGTCCAAAAGCCATGAGGAAAACAACCAGGAGGCTACAGGTGATGTTCCGCAGTCTGGTTTTGTGTGGGATGAGACCTCAGGTTACTACTACGATGCAGCTTCAGGATTTTATTATGATGCTAATTCCGGTAGTCTTATTATTCAACATTTTGTTTAATTTTTTGTGATATTATTCTATACCTGCGATATCCAATTTTTAGAGCTTTTTAATTTTTGTTCGTTTCAGGGCTTTATTATGATAGCAACAGTGGTACATGGTGTTCTTATGATTCTAAGACACAACGGTACACACCTTGTGTAGATCAGTCTGCCGATGCAAGCACTACAATTACCAATAATAATGAGGCTGCTCATGAAGTGTCAGAGATGACACATCAATCCGAAGAGGCTTGTACTGTTAGATCCGAGTCAATTCAATCAAGTTCTGAACCTGATAAGAAACCTTCATTACCAGAAGCTGTTCAGGCAGCAGCCCTTGCAGCCATGGCTGCAATGAAGAAAGACAAGGAAAAGTTGAAAGAAAAAGAAAAAGAAATAAAGCTTGCATCAAAGAGTAGCCTACTTGCAAATAAAAAGAAAATCAGCAATGTATTAAATAAGTGGAAGCAACGCCAAAATGAAAGTGAAGCACCTGCGGTTATTGTTAATGAAACATCACAACTTGGTAATATCTCTTCAGCATATGAAAAACGAAATGCTGCTTCAAGCAGCAATCTTGTGTCATTGAGTCAAGATACAAGCAATGTGAAATCGAGCTCTGAGGCAGCCCCAAGTTGGGACAGTGGCCTAACTGGGCTGCATAGCTCTACCAACGTATCTGAGGTATCAAGAAGCTTTTATCATACTAAAACTGATGATTTAGTTACACAAGGAGTGAGCAGTGGCAGCATGTTAAGTGCTCGTATCAGAGAATCCATAAATCCATCATCCAGTGTTCATGGCTTGAGCAATACCTTGAGTTCAGGAGTTGTGCAGACTGCAGCCTTTGAGATTAGCCCAGCTGCAAGTACCTTGAGAAAAGATGTTGCTGCAGCAGGTTCTAATGCACCTCCAACTGGAACCAAACGAAGATTTTCAGAGACACCTCAACCAGTGTATAGAGATAGGGCAGCAGAAAGACGCAGCCTGTATGCATCATCCAAACCTGTGGATGATCCATTTGATATGGACCTTAAGGAAAGAGGTTTGGAAACATGGTTAACATTGGTTTATTTTTAAAACTTTACCTTTGATGTTTTCCTAGCTCAAAATATTGTGTATTGGTTTAATAACGTTACTACTCTTGGTTACTAGATTTTTCTTTTCTAATTTTTTTCAAAAGTTGTGGGTATCATTCTTGTAGCCTTGTTCCAACAAAATGGGTTTAACAAAATGAGGTCAACTAGGTGTTCTTTCTGGCAATTCATATTTATGAAGAGCTAAATTCTTAGTTATTTCTAATTTCTTTGCATCATCTTCAATTGTTGTATCCCATGTCTTCCTTTTGGTGGATTTTCTGGAACAGTGATGTGGCAATCATTTTTGATAGGCTCATTGTGAAGATACGACCAAACCATCTAAGATGCCATTCCCATAGCTTATCTTATAAATTTTAAAAAGTAATTTTTTTATATAACTTAAGTCTTATTGTTAACATTTTTGCATTATGAAGCTCGAGATATGCCATTCCCACCTGGTGTAGGAGGAAAGGGACGAGCACCAGATGTGCCATATCCTACGTCGGGGCCAGAATATGAAGTTATAACAAGTGACAAAGCAATAGATCAGTCCAATATTGGAAATAGAATGTTACGAAATATGGGATGGCAGGAAGGATCGGTAAGTGCTGTCCTTTTTATTTGTTTTGAAATATTAAAATCTTACTAGATATCCTTAGTTTTGGCCAAGAGGCCAACCACCAATCTTCCTTTCAGATCTCCAAGGATGGATCCTGAAAGCTAAAGAAAGAAAGGGTCCCTGGCCATCACCATTGTTGAGTTGCAGTTGTATAAATAAAAAATACAATGAAACTGACTGTATCCTTCACATGCTGATGGAAAATCACCCCACTGCATCATAGATATTTGGGCATATTCACACCATAACCTTTTAGGAGTTGGATTCTGTGATAAATAATATTTTCCAAAATTTTCATCTTATATTATATACATTTTTTTGGCTGAGAGGTCAACTACCAGCCTGGTCCAAGAGAGTCCTCTTTGGTCACAGTAAAATAAAATTAATTTTAGTCATAACGGTGAGGGAAGCTCTTCTAGTCACAGTTTTTTTTTTCCTTCTTGTCATAACTAAGGAGGAGCTTTGTGGGCGAGAGGCCAACTACCAGTTGGCTAGACTTTGTCATAGTAAATAAATAATTATCATCATAAAGCTGAACTAAGAGATGAACATTTTTATGGGAATTATTATTTTGTCATAAAATTGGGTGAAGAGAATCAACTTTTTCACACTAATTATCATTGAATAATGTACACTGGTTTTGATTTTTGTTTTTCAATGCAAAACCAATTTTCAGTGAATTTATTTTAGAGTTTATTAATGTGAAAAATATAGAAAATTCTTTTGGCCAAATAATATCATAAATGTATAGCTAAACTAAGTTTAGAAACGATGCATTTGATTTTACATAGGGAGAAGATTCTTGCATCTAAATTATAGATGTTTATTATACATATATAGCTAAATTAGTGTATGATGGTTGCAATGCTGTTTTAGGGTCTTGGGAAGGACAGGACTGGAATTGTTGAGCCAGTGCAAGCACAAAGCATGGGAGACAGGTCTGGCCTTGGTAGCCAGGTGCAGCAGCGAAAAGTTGATCCTCGATTTGAGGCCCAGCCAGGTGACAGTTATAAAGTTGTTATACAGAAGAAGGCCCTAGCCAGATTCCATGAAATGAGTTGAACCTTTACAATGAGATCTTACTTAGAAATTCATTCATGGGGCCCACTGTTAATAATTATTTTTAAAAAAATTATCAGCAATTGCCATTTCATCAGGAATGATTTTTGATTTTCTTGATTATATTTTTGTCTAAGATATTCTCAGGCAATAAGAGTGCCGAATATTTACTTATTTTTAATTTTAAGCCTATGCTTGAAGTTCACAGCACTCAAGATGCAGGGGGTCATTCTTTTTGAATTCAAGTTCGTTTTCCATGCTAGTTGCAGTACATTTGGTAGAATTTTTATGCATGGTTTGGATTTCACTTTTAACTTGTGATTAAACTATTTGCGTAGTGGCTGAATTAGGATAATGTTTCTAGGTTGGATTTCATAGACAAGCAATTAGTTTCCAGGCAAGTGTTCAAAATCTTTAAATCAAAATCCCATTTACATAATCTTATTTCATTTCGGTTTAAAGTTATTTGTTTTTGTTATCCAACTTAATTGAGAGAATTTTAAGGGATGCTTCATAGAGGAAGTAAAGCTCTATGTTTATACGGTAGTGTTGTGGTTGTTCAGAACATTCTAAAGTAAATGACGTTAGAGAGGACTTATTCTAAACTAATAACAATAAATGGTAAATCCCAAACTCTCAACTATATTTATCATAAATAAAGTGTTCACTTACATTTCTACTGCTTCATTCATCAGTTTTGAACTTTGTAGTTACACTTCAATGTCATAAGTTGCATACGTTAGGATGCGAACGAGTTAAAGTCAAAGCTGAAAAAGTTTATCATGAATGGTTGCAACTACACCCAAAATTTTAGTCCCTAACAGTGCTGATGGACCTCGTTAAGGTAGAATATCTATCCTTTCAAACCATAGATACGCTTTTGGGCTGTTAACATGTGTATTAAAAAATATATTTAAGCTTTATTTTATTTAGAAGATCGTTGTGCATCGATTTTTATAATCGTCTATCATAAGCTAAACATTAGCTTCTATTCCAAATTGTTTCTTGCTTTTCGTTGTTGATTATTAAGTATTTTTTCTTTATAGAAAATAGTCTTCTTCTAAATACGAAAGTTTTTAACAAGTGAAAATGGTGAGTATGCTTCTAAATAAAATCAAAGTTTTTAAATGGTGAGGATGCTTCTAAATAAAAACAAAGGTTTATCTTTTTTCTATTAAACAGTGGAGGGTTTTTATTATTAGTGGTATCCTAAAAAGGCATTTCAAAATCATGCAACTTGTAGTTTACAAGTGCCATAGGTTTTATACCAAAGGGTACTTTGAGATGCATGCCATTTGTGGGCATGGTGGTTGTTGAACCCCAAAAATAATATTGATAAGAAGCCAAAAAAAATAAAAATAAAAATCATTTAGTGTACATCATAGGCTTAATATTGAGTAGAGCATTAAAAACAACATGAAAAGCAAAATCTTTGCAATTACAAGGATGTTTGTGTAAAGTGTACAACTTTAAAACTTTTATAGGTGATCATCATCATCATTCTCATAGCTTTGTTTCAACAAAATAGGCTTGGTTACTAATAGTAAATCTTTGTTTATTTGCAATTTTTTCAAATCATTTTCAATTGTTTTTTTACCATCTTTTTTTTTGTTGGTGGTTTTCTTGGAACAATGATGTAACAACCTCTTTTATAGGCTTATTGTTTTGTCTTCTTTGCACATGTCCCAACCATACAATCTTCTTCTAATGATTGTGTTATGGCATTTCTGCCACATTGATTTGTTGTTCATACCTATTTGTACTACCCAACATTTAGCACAATGTAAAATAGGTTTGATTGTTGTTTCGTAAGATTTTGCCTTTATAGTTTTATTGGTATTTTTTTATCATGAATACCACTAGCCTACTAGCTTGTCTTCATTTTGACCATCCTACCTCAAGTCTATTTCTTATAACTTTATCAATTTCACCATCTGATTGGAAGATTGATCCTAGTTAGTGAAACTGTTTGTAGTGAGAGACTTTTTAGTCTTGAATTGTCACTTCCATTTCACATTGTTTATGTTGGTATTGAAATTGCATTCTTATATTCTGTCTTACTTATATTAATTTTTAAGCCTTTTGATTCTAGACATGTCTTCAATTTTCTATTTTAAAAGCAATATTTTCTCGAGCTCTATCCACTAATATAATATTATCTACAAATAGTATACACCAATGATTTCATCTTGTATTTTCTCTAGTAATTCATCCATAATAATGGCAAATAAGTATGGCTTAAGCACGAATCCTTGATGCAGATCTATTGTGACTAAAAAATCAAATGTTGTCCCACAAGTTATTCTAATGTTAGTGGCAGCTCCTTCATACATGTTTTGAATCACTTTAATATATTTATTAGGGATATCTTTCTTCTATAAGGCCCACCAAATAATATCTCTAGGTACTCTATCATAAGCTTTTGCCAAGTCGATGAAGATCATATGTAGATTCTATCTATGTTTTATTTTCTAAAGAAAATAAAGTCTATAGTAAATCTCCCTAGTATAAATCTAAATTGATTTTCTGAAATTGTTTATTTAAGTTTAAGATGTTACTCTATGAATCTCTCCCAAAGCTTCATAGTATGGCTCATTAGCTTGATTTCTCTATAGTTTGCATAGTTTTGCACCTCCCTTATGTTTTGTAGATGGAAACAACAATGTTTTTTATTCAATTATTGGGCATTTCTCCATCTTTCAAAATTTGTTAATTAATTATGTCAAGCAAGAAACTCTTTGCATCTCCAAGTGCTTTCCAAGCGTCTATAGGAATGTTATTTATTCCAATAACTTTTCCATTTTTCATCTTTAATAACAAACTTTATAGTTGATATTTTTGAAATATCAAAAAGAGGACAATTAATTGTTAGTTAGGAGGATGACCCCTCATCCTAACAACATTTATATTAGTTTCAACTTATGTGCTTGAACTTAAAATAGCAACAGAATTTGAACTAGTAATAGAAAGCTTGACAACATATTAGCATCTAAAAGAATATGAGAAATTTGTCATGCATAATCCATATCATGTTTACTTTGCCACTTAATATTAACCTTGCTCAATAACCATTCATTATAGCCTACTTCTCAACATTAGTTTTAATCTTTCAGTTAACATTATTTTGGTTAGATAATGACATATTTGCCTTATGAGTTATTTGTTTGGACTAATCAATACTTCTTGTAGTATAAGTAAAAATATTTACAAAAGCTTATATCTTCTTTGATTTCTTTGTTGTCATTTGATCATTTTTATGACTGACATTAACTTGATTTTTCCTATCTTCAACTTTATATTATTTTTTTTAAATTATCAATTTCAACACATTTTTTTCTTAAGTAGAAAAAGATAAGCATTAAGTAAATGTCCTTCATGATGACAAAAGTTGCAAGAATTATGATGATTATAATATGTAATTAGTTAAATGTAATTCTTCACATTTCTTTGTAAACACCAATTCCTTTCTATTGTTAAGAATACTGATTTCAAAAAAAAAAAAAAAAAGGTATCCAAAAACCAAAGTAGAAATAGACTAGTATGCTTCATAGGACTAAGAAGACTAATAATTTCGTACTAACTTTTTGAAAAATCTACCAAAAATTAAGTAGCTTAACAAAACATGGAACTTTAGAATATTCTTCCAATTAGATATTAAAATTTGAAGTCTATTTACAAATGATTAACATTGAATACTTATGTATAAATGACCCTATATCTAGGGTACATTGCACTATTGAAGCATTATGTAGTTCAACAAGCAAATAAAAATAAAAATAATACCTGGCATAAAGGACTTAATATCATGTCTTTGTATCACATCATTTAACTCTTAAGCAAAATTTTGATTACAAGATAGGTAATCCAAAATTTGAATAAATACATATTGTGATGGAAGATCAACAACTAGTGACTCATATACATCATTAGGAAAAACAAAGTTAGGTGTCTTGTATCAACATCATTAAAAAAAGGCATTCCAAATTTTTATTCACTAGCTTTTAAATCTATATTTTGAAAATAAACACAAAATTCCACATTGATAGAAAAGGTAGAAATTTCATCATTGATTGAAGAAGTTGGAAGTAAATATTCTATAGAAACAAGATTCTTTGGATAAAAATGAGAGAAAAATACGATTTATTGGAGAATTATTAGATCCACTAGAAAAACATCAAATCCATTGCCAATACAAGTTACTAAACAATAAACAGTTTGACTATAAATATATTTCAACACATAGGTTCAATCCTAAGGGATATGTTGTTAAGATACATATCACTTGAGGATATGGTAGAAATATTACCTTTAGAGACTATGGTGTCAGGTAGATAAACAATAATGATGTCAAAGCTTAACAATGATGATGATAAGTGATGAAGTAATTGTCGATTAGCTACATCAATGCATCCTTATCGACACATGCCCATTGATGCATCCTTTGATGTGTTAACGTTGATACACCCGAAGCCTATATAAATGCATGCACTATCTACATTTATGACATCTTTGGTCATTTTTGTAGCGAAGCACTTATAGTTTGCTTTCATAGGACTTAGCCAAAATTTCTTGTGAGTGTTGCAACATGGAATGAGTTGATTGAATAGGGTTTTATTTGAGTGGCATTGTCCGTGGATGCAGTCCATGAACGAAAATAGAATTGACATTAATTCCTTCTATTGTAGCACTTGAACTAGCACTTAGTTTATTCCAAGCACTTCATTTTAAATGCACTTTACTTTCTTACACTTATGAAATTAATATTTTATTCCATAACAACATGAGTAGGGTCACTTTGAGCATAACATATTAATGTTTGGTAATCTTAGTAATGGATACTTGATATGCTTAGCAATAGATACTTGGTAATCCATCAACATTAGCATAGGTTTATGATGAGAACGAAAAGTGGAAATGAATGCTTTACACTTAAGATAGTCTAAATTAATTACAGTTAGTTAGAAATTTATTAGTATTTTAATCACTTTACCATTTTAATATTTTAATACAAAAAATAACCAAAATATAAATATCGTATGCCTTAATCACATTTAACCATACCCATTAAGCTAGCACAAGTGATGATTGGGAAGAAAACAACTAGCAACATTACACTTAATTATCTAGGATACTATTAGCCCAAAGTTCTACGAAATTTGACTAGATCACATGTATATAATTGTGGTTCATATGGTTGGGCGTAGGGGACACTTACTACTCATCATTAGCATTGTTGTCGAGGATCTAGCTTGTTGCTTATTGTGCGCTAAGTATTCTAGATAATTAAATCATACAAGATAGTTGTAGGAACAAAACGAACCACCAATAGAAAATTAATAATAATAATATTTTATTCAAGGCACACTATAAGGACAAACTCAAAGTTGTCTTCTTCTAGCAGGGCTGATTCCCCACCTGCTAATGATTCTACAAAGTAACATGACAGAATAAGGAAAACACAGATGAAGTATCCCAACAGCTTAAGGTTATCTACACTCACATGAATCCATATTATCTAGATTTTACCTTCATCTTTCACTAGGATGAACTACAATGGAGAGACCTAGAGGGCAACATTGTGTTGCAACTTGATTAAGCCGTTCCATCAATGTTCATGGTAGCATTAATCAAGTTGGACCTTAAAGTAGTAGCTCTAGAGTACTAAGTGATGGACCACCTCTTTGGAGATTATAAACCTAGAAAGGTCTAACTTCAAAAGAATAAACTCATGGAAGCTCATCATGAGGTCTCTAAGGGAAAAAAGGTTCCGATCACACTAACATTGTAATCTAAAATGGAGGACACTAAATATCCTTAGGGGTGATCTTAACGCCAAGGTTCTTCTCTCTTCGATGAAGATAATATGACTCACCAATGGTTATGTTCAACCTTGGCAAGAAACCAAGGTAAGGGGAGAGCTAAAGACAAAACCAAGGAGACCTCAAGGCCAAGGTCTCCTAGTCACCATGCAAGAAAACAACTAAGGGACTAGAGAAGGAGAGAAAGCTAGCATAACTCTCCTAGCTCTTCATCTTTATCATCCTCTTCATCATCTAGCTTTGATGAGGAAAAACATGAATAAGATTGAATTGAAAATGATCAAAGGTGAGGAAGAGATGAAAGACAACCCCATCGTAGAGTTTGAAGAAGGGACCATAGATAGGAATAGGAAGGATAGGGGACTGTAGACAAGAACAAGAAGAAAAATAACATTAAGAAAGAAGTCATAGCAAGCCACATAATAGAAGACATGGTCATGACATTGACCACAATGAATAAGATGAATATGATAAATCATTAAATACTACAAGGAGTATGATCAACATCCGTGATGAGCGGCGAGGTACCCCTATGCCCAACCATACGAATCACAAGTGTTCATGCATGATCCAGTTGAATTCCATGGATGTGACTAGTTGTGCATCTAAATTGTTATGCCTTGATTGTAGTTCGTTGTCTTCCCACTTGGACTAGTGGTTACTTTGTCACGTATGGTTTACTCTAGAGTGAGGCATATGATTCTTAGTGGTGTTTGACCCTAAGCTACTCCTAATTATAATAAATAATTGATTATTTAATCTAATTAATAGTGAAAAGTAAAGTCTAAACTAGCCTACATGCGATGAGTTTCCATTCCCAGCGTTCTGTACATGTCTTGAACCCACGTATCTAGTACAAGGATTACCAAGCGCTATGCTATTGGGCAAACCAAGCAATAGTGCTACTAGGATTACCAAGTGAATACGTGTTTACACTAGAAAATGGTTGCACTCATTCTACCAATTCATTAATTTGCATGAAAACATAAATATTAACTAAGTACCTAAAAAGTAAGAATCAATCTCGATCTTATTGTTGTTCATGGAATGTGTCCAAGTACATTGCGACTCGAATAAGACGCCATACAACTAACTCAGATCCACACTATGGGCACTCACTAACTATTCTCTAAGTCTACAGAATAAAACTGCAAGAGTTTGGCTACTCTATTGAGTAATTGACTCCCAAATCGTGAGTCCAAGTGTTATATTTATAGGCTGGCACACATCTTGCAATATCAGATATCTTAACTGACCAAAAATTGAATTTTTATCAAATAGATGTGATATAGCATGAACGATATCATAGATGTGATGTAGCATCAATGATATCCTAGCCAACTTATGATTCATCATACCCTCATGACTGAGTAAAAACTCATCCTTGAGTTAACAGGATAGGACCAAGCTTTCCTTACAAAAAATTGGGAATGATGGGATTATTGGTTGACGCTAACTACTAGTTGACTCTAAGTGCTACATTACAAAATTTTATTCGAGTGGATGCATACAAAATGATAGAGTGACAAAAATACTAGAAAGACATTGAAGATTACAAAATTTGTAGAGGTCTTCAAGAATTTGATGAAGATGATTCTTCATGTTGTTGCTAGCGATGGCAGACTTTTAACCTTGATTGTTATGCCGATACTTCTCTAATTATTCAAAATAATCTTGAATGATGGACTCAAATTTCATCTCATCATCTCATGGATCTAGCAAACATGCGAAGTTTGAACTGCTATCTTGTATGTGCTACAATTTGTCGATGGACATATCCTTCATTGTCCCCCTCTTGGATTTGTTTTCATGCTTGGTAAAAGACCTTCTTCCTTAGGTGTTTCTTTTAGCATCACCTGTAGCCACCAAAGGATCAACATTAGTTTTGGTAAATTTTTTCCTTAATAATCACGCCTTTTCAAATCCCTTAGTTTGCATTTAAGCACAAGGTGATGACAACGTACTATGCCCAAGGCTATGAGGTAACTAAAATCATCAAGCTGTTCACATTATTTTGACCAACTACTATTAGTTACCATGATGTTCGAAAATAGGATGTTGGAAAAATTTCAAAAATTTTAAAGTAGGCATCCCTAGCCCTCATGACTAATAAGCGTAACTTCAAAAGCACACAAGTTTTCAAATAATTAAAAATAAAGGTTTGATTCAAAGATGGCCAAGAAATATTAAACTTGAAGGATATTTTAACGGAAGAGTAGGAAAAAGTAAAAACATAATTGAAAGGGATGAGAAGTAGTTCTAAAATCATGCATAAATTTAGAGAAACTATCATTGATGTTCTGGAAGCTGTGAAGGTTAGTTCAAAGCCATGATCAATAAAAGTTATGTAAGTGGGTCCTTCCCAAAGCAGGCTCCTACCATAATGCCCTTGCATAACCACTTCTATAGATGTATGTGGGCACCTTAGAAGTTAAATGTAGATCATGCCTTTGTTCCAAACAACATACAACAACCGTGGTTGGGATGTTACACTATACTACACAAAACCAAAAGGCTTATAATCACATGCAGCAGTGAGGTGAATAATGGGATGAGAAGGGATTGCAAAGATTGGGATGTAAGGTACTTGACCATGTCCACAATAGGTTCTTGTGAACAATGTGATTAAAATGATCAGCATACCTATCTGTTCAAGTTCAAACCAAGTCCATGCCATGAACAGTGACTCCGCATTGATGTGTTCCTTCATGTTGACCACCATGAGTCCATAAGCACCCTAAAGAACAATCATCACTCTAAAAAGAGAAGAAAAGAGAAGAAGAAGGTAAGGGCCTTAGTTAGAGGGTCATCTTTAAGCATGGGCAACATGTCTTTCTAGCCCCAACCAGTGCTTATAGCCAATTATTGTGTCTAAGGGGTGTGTTTTGAATTCCCATTCTTGTTTTTTTTTTAAATTTTTTTCTTTTTCTTCTTTTTGTTTATTTATTTATTTATTTTTGGATTTGAAATTTTTTTTTTTGAAATGGAAACCACACCATGCAAAGACATAGCTTCCTATTTATTGGTCAATGAAGGAGTGATGATACGTTCCTCTAGGAGTCATAAACCACACGAAGGAGGTCAAGAAGAGAACCCAACAAATCCCCTTAAGTTCACACCCTTTGCCATTCCCACTTGGTCATTCCCTCTTTCTTCAAGGTATATTGATCATTGATTAATTTTAGTTTTATGAAAGAAGAACCAAATTGTTTCCATGAAAAAGGCCTTTTATTTAGAGATCTGGACGGATGGACGAGGTGGTCTCACTGCTTTACACAATTACTTACCCAATCATCTTGATAGCATAGTACAAAAACTGAACACATAGCGTTGACTTTTGCATCATGATTTGGCAATATTATTAACAAAAACATAAAATACATTCATAAAACATAAAGAGAATGACTCAAGAAAAGAGAAAAATATTAGGAAATGGAAAACATATAAAGAATCATAAAATTTTGAAAGAAATAGGAAAATGATAAAAAAAATTTAAATAAAAAAGGTGAAAAATAATTATTAGTTCTTGAACTAGGATGGAGCATCTCCCCCATGACTAATCTTATGGTTGCACATTCAAGAGATGGACCGCACAATCCCCTAGTTATACACCACATGTTTTTCATCTATCATTATTACTGATTTAATTAATCATGTGGTAGCACAACTAATATTGGTGATAACCTTGTTTGGATTATTTGGAGATGTATCTTCATCTAGACTTGAAAATATTTCTATTTTGGGAGATCCAAATGTGTTTGCTTCTTCTTCTTGATTTTCTATTTTAATTCCTAGGTCTTCATGTTTAATATCCTTTTTCAATGTATAATCAGAGTGTAAGATATACGCATCTAAGTCCTTTGTTTGGTTCTTTTTCTTAAGTCTAAAACTATTAAGAGGATCAATTGCCTCCATGCATCTTTGAAACAATTTTATATTCTCATTTTCAAGCCACTAGGTGTCTTTTGGTTTAGTGGCTACTATGTAGATTGGTTTTTGCTCATACACTTGCTCTTGAACTTTGTTGTGGGCTCTATTAATATTTTGAATTTCCAGCCCACAACTGGACCCTTTACTATTAGTAGTTGATGAGATACGATTTGCATGAGCCGCGATATCGCGTCGTCCCTTGCGATGTTGCGTACGTGATATCGCGGTCTGCTGCCAAATCTATAAATAAGAGGCGGCACTCCCCTTATTTCCCATCCTAGGCTAGAAGTAGGGAAACTTTGGCAGATTGATCACTCTAGAGATAGAATATTTTCCATGTGCCTGCAGTAGGAGTCCCCAAGTGAACGAATCTTTATTCGAGCAACATTGTACCTGAACGCAAGTTGTGTACGGCAATAAAGACGAGTTTTATGGATAAACCTTGCAGTGCATGGAATAGGATTTTATTACTTGTTATTTATTACCCTGTAGTAGCGCGGCATGAGTACGACTTGATTATGAGCATTTACGGATGTGTACGGCTAATCAAGGAATCGGCTGCTCATCGCGATTAGATTCTCTCACCCTCAACTCCTAGAATGCAGAATGAGCACGACTTGATTACCAGCATCTAAGGATGTGTACGGCTAGTCAAGGAACGAATGCTCATTACGTTTAGGCTAGTTAAGTGCCTCAGTGCGACCACTTCGAGCACGTGTGTTACGCGTGGTGATCCCAGTAACGATTAGTGTTTGGTAGACACGGTTGCATAGTTCAGGGTGTGTACGGTAAGTGGGAACGGATGCTGACGCTAGTTAATTTAGACTTATTCATTAGTTAGAGTTAGTTAGTTTCTCAACCCTTCACCTCGATAGCATAGGAGAAAAACATTAAAAGATATAAAAATCATATACCTCAGATTTACTTAACCATACACTGTGACATATACAAGTAAGTTTGGGAAGACCAAAAATGATTAACCCCAAGTGTTCCATGGGCCGTGTAGGCATTTAGTCTGCGGAGTTCGACCAGATCGCCCGTGCTATGCTCGTTTCGTATGGTTGAGTGTAGGGATACCTTGCCACTCATCATTGGCGCTGTTGCCGGGGACTAAGTGTTTGTGCGCCGAATAGAACATAAAGGATATCACTCATATCGTTGGGAGCCTAAACGAACCTTCAGGTTAATTAATAGAAAAATTTTATAACGGTGAAATTAGCACACCAATAAATAAAAATGCCTTCTTCTCATAAGAGCAACTC